>AWOL01S0158335.1:1226-17840 GCA_000715115.1 Nicotiana otophora | reverse complement strand
GTTTACCGAAGTTTTAAAAAATACGAGTAAGTTTAAAAACAGTAATTTTCCCAAAAAGCCTTTCAACAATAAATAAGATGTTTCATTTTATTTCCTGATATCCAGTGTAAAATGCATCACTATGCTCATATGCCAATATGTGTGAGAAGAAATGAGTGACGTGATACCGTACAGCATAAGGAAGATACATCTCTATGCTTGTATGTAATGTTTGCATGTCAATGCATATATCTCAGAGATGAACTCATGTAATCACACTTTCAACTCATCATGCTCAATCACTCAATACTGTATATGGCCAATCCGGCCCAGGAAAGATCCATCCCGGAATATATACATCAACTGACCATCAGTCACTCAGTACTGAGTAGGGCCAATCCATCCCATGGGAAAGATCCATCCCCAGATATAAATCCTCCGGACAAGATCCAGGTCCAGAGATGATCTATCCCTCAATATAATTCAATCGCGCTCACTGGGGGTTTGTGTAGACTCCGGAGGGGCTCCTTCAGCCCAAGCGCTAAAATCCGTACGGACAACTCACGTGCTGCACGGACAACTCACGTACTATAGAGTCAATATCTCAAAATTACGCCCTCGGCCTCACTCAGTCATCAACCTGTCTAGTCTCTCAGGCTCACAATGACATGAACTAGCCCACAATAATGATATGATGTATCAATAAATAACAACAGAGACTGAGATATGATATGCAATGAATGAATATGACTGAGTATGACATTGCAATGTAAGCAAATAACCCAACAACAGTAATGACCTCAGTGGGTCCCAACAGACTAAGCATGTAGCCTAGACATGGTTTCGAAACGAATAATAGCTCGATAACTTTAATACGTAGAGATTTCATGATTACAGATAAGTTCAGGTAACTATGCAGTACCACAGAAATAACGGAGTCACATTTCAAACGGTGCACGCCCAAACGCACATCACCTAGCATATGCGTCACCTCAATACCAAACACATAACACGTATAATAAGGGTTCATACCCTCAGCTCAAAGATTAGAAGAGTTACTTTCCTCGAACAAGCCGAATCCAATGTCGAGCAAGATAAACAATGCTCCAGAAATTCCATTCTGTGCGTATCTACTTCAAAACGCTTCTTATCTCCTCAATGCAATGCAAACAATCTGTATCCCATGTTGTGTGGAAACTTTCCTCTCCAAAGTCACCCAATAAGAGCTCCAAAATACGAAAATGAAGAAAGAAAACAAAACCCATGATTTTATCTTCTGTCCAGACATTTTGCTTCTGCGGACACAAGAGCCGCTTCTGCGACACGAACTCCGTTTGTGCGGACTCCACTAGCCAGCCGACTCCTCGCACCTTCGGATCTCCATCCGCTTCTATGCAACCACAGGTGCGAAGCCAAATGCACTTCTGCGCTCTTTCTCACTTTTGCGCCCAAGGCCCTCGCTTCTGCGGGGCTGCATATGCTCTCCAATTTCCACTTCTACGATCCTCCCCAGCCAAGCCTACTTGATCTTCTGTGATCAAGTGTCCACATATGCGGACTCGCATCAGCTCCCATTCTTCCGCAGATGCGAAAACACCAGAATAAGGATACCTCCAACAATGCAACATGAAACAAAAATGATCTGAACCTCGTCGAAAACTCACCCGGTCCACCCGGGACCCCTTCCGAATATACCAACAAGTTCCATAACATAACACGGACCTAATCGAGGCCTCAAATCACATCAAACAACGCTAAAACCATGAATCATACCCCAATTTAAGCTTAATGAAACTAAGAATTCTTCAACTTCTACATTCGATGACGAAATCTATCAAATCAAGTCCGGTTGACCTCAAATTTTGTACACAAGTCATAAATGACATAACAAAGCTATTCCAATTTCCAGAATCAAATTTTGACCCAATATCAAAAAGTCAACTCCCCGGTGAAACTTCAAAACTTACATTTCAACTTTAGCCATTTCTAGCCTAATTTAATCACGGGCTTCCAAATAATTTTCTGGACACGCTCCTAAGTCCAAAATCACCATACGAAGCTATTGGAATCATCAAAATTTTATTCTGGGATTGTTTACACATAAGTCAATATCCAACCAACTATTTCAACTTAATTAAAGATCATTATTTTTACTTTAGTCCAAAAACTTGGAGCCCAATTTCTAAGATCCAGAATTTTTTTCAAACCCTGAATCTCACATCTACACCCCGTATAAGTCAGAACAAGTTGTATCAAGCCATAGCCATAACCCCAGCTATAATCACATAACATACTACACAACTCGCGTGCTCGCAGCGCCATTCCCGATCACAACAATTACTCCAAACCAACCAAGTACAAGTATTAAACACCATATCAAGACAAACCTCGTTCCAAAACCTTCGTACACTGCTAATAATAAAATAAACACACGTAATCTCATAACCCCTTATCCTATCAACAAGTCATGGAGCTCTCTCTCCCCGACCAGAACCATAATTACTTTCTAAGCCGACTTTCAATGTCATCCTCCCAAATATACCATAATCAAACCTGATAGTACCCATTCTAGGTCCAATGACCATGTATTATTAAACATAACTATGCCACAGACATGCCACACCAATATAACTCAAGCCACAACTGCGCAATCCGTATACCCAAAAATGGAAAATGTCTTAGAGAAGAGAACCGTATTGGAAGTTCCACTAGCACCACCACAACTGCAATGTTCTAAGCTCATCATATATAGTAGAACCAAGACACACGAATCTAACAACGGTAACCACCTCTTCTAGAGCTCACATTAACATCAACCGCACGACATGGTCACATGCCTCCAGTCCCAGCATATCATACAGGAACAATTAAACAAGTACACGTGTATATGATAATGAAATAAGATTCTCATTCTCCTGGACATGTATAAATAACATTCCATAGTGTAGGCATGTGCAAAGTCTACTATCACAACTCAAATCCGCAAGTTAACGTAGAAATAGTAACTACCAAATTTTCTCATGGAATTAGCCTCTTCATAACCTCAAGTATAACCCAAATAGTTCTCGATAAAGGTACGAATACAAGAAACGTTATAACTTTATGCGTAACAGACAACTCTAAGCATATCATAGCCTAAGCATTCTTCCGAGTATGAATACTTGCCCTGATGCCCGCACACGGGCTCAAACCTCATTTATATGCACACTCGTAGCACGTAGCTATCACAAATAATTAACTCGACTAGTCCCTCCACTAAGTTTAAATAAAATAGTCGCCTCAAACAGGTCGCAACCCTGAAACAATATGCTTCAGAGAACTCCTAGTCTTCAAATTCATCGAACACGTGAATCATCGTAACTGATCCCAACTCTAGAACTAGAATGACTAACACATCTTCCATTCACGATCATCCCATAAGGATTACTTCTATAATTCTCCCGTGTCACATAGCAAAATCTGAATATCAGCAGTCAATCAACTGGATGAGTACCTCAATACTGACGAACATCTGTAAGTTAGAACACAATGCGCTTTTTGAACTCTGCACCTTTCTTCGGAATTACCGAGCAATTATCACTTTCATCTAAATATCTGAAATTGACCATTCTGTCCAAAATTCGTGATCTTCCCTTCAAGACTGACCTGCCACCTTGCACATGTAAATCCTAATTCCACACAACACACCACATCTATTATGCAATCATGTGACAAGCACAAGAATCCCATTATCAACTCTGAGTCACCAGCAAATTATATACCCGGTTAGTTAGAAACCTTCCATTTGATCTCATCCAGGAGGAAATCACAATACACAACACGTTCACAACACGGATAGAAAATATCCGGTTCAAACCATGCTAGAACCAATCAAGAACACTTTGAAATCCATTTGCACATAATCAAGCAATTAGAACTAAATTCCTTTAACTCGACCAAACCACGCAGGTCACCAAAACCCAAGAATATTGCTACCAAAACATCTGTAGAGCCTAACCACGTCATAATTACCCAAAGCTCACTACGAGCCATCCTAACATAAAATGACACCGCCCCAAGACCCATAAGCCACTATATTCTTCTTAAGCTCCCCTGTAATTACCACAACTGAAACGCCCATTCTGAGAATACCTTATGTGAATTTAAAATTGTTCTTTTACCTTTCTTATACTAGAATGTAGAATCTATATTCATACAAAATTATCGCAAGTCCAGGCACCATCACATGCAAATCTTAGATTTTACCCATACACCCGTCCGGAGAAATTCTCAATTATTATACATAAATCTCGAACCTATTAGAACTTTCACGAGAGTCACCCACTTTGCTCAAACCCAAATTGTACTGCCCGAATAGGCCGAAAGAAACATGTCCCATTAGCACAACAACACTCAAAGAATTAACCCTGCTCTAACACCACCGATCGAATTCATACTCCATGCGTACTACATCCTTCTCAAACATCAACTCACTCATACCTATGATTTTTCATATACTCATAAAGTGAAATAGAACCCGCATCCAAGGAATTTACTTACTCGGGTCATCCTCGATCTCAGCCTCTGCAAGTCATAACTAACCCAAGTATGCCTCAAACCAAAACTAATATTTAACACATAACCATGAAATCAAATGGTCAATAGTAGGCTCCCCCACATGGATCAAATCCATAGAACAAAATATTCCATAACTCACAATACCCATACTTTATTACTGCCATAATACCACAGTTAGTTCAACGAAAATTCTTCTCAAGCTCATGCAACATCAATAATAAAATACCTCAATCATCTGCTAAGCTCGCATTTTTTCTCTTGACAGTCAAGTCAACTTTCTCAACGAGGTTCAAATTTAAATCTCAACACATACACTCCGCTGGTTAAAAGAGACTCTCCACTCAACATTATAAGGAACACACCTACGTAGATTACTTCGCAGGAGATAACCGACCCGTTTAGCCTCAAATTGGCATCTTTCTATACCCTTTCGCAGCCATAATGAATATGAAATAACTTAATCTTTCTGTGTTTGAACTCATCAACATAACATGAAAATCTAATTCGCTCCACAGTTAAACTGCATGACAGATCCTTCAACACACTCACAATTTGAGACAGTATGTCACAGCAAACGAAAAATCAAGTACCCAATGGCCCTCTTTAAATTACACGGAAACACTTCTCATCACATTCAATCCATCTTAACTCATCCCACAGTCATATCATACTTATCGTATAGCAATTTGATTACTCATCGAGCCACAAGCTCCACTCAAAGGGACACTACCGGACATATGAATCCAAATGTATAAGTTACGACTGAAGCTACCAAGCCTAAGCTACAGTATGACCATGGCCTCAAGTCTTCCAGACTAGCCCATCACCAAAATACAGAATATACATTGCGAGCCCCGTTCATGGAATCACAATTCGGCGATGCACAACTGATACCGAGCGCTCACATGCTTACATAAATGAGTGGAAGGAATTCAAAGAGTTATGTTTCAAGCTGAATCAATTTTGCACGATAAGAAAAGAAAGATGGGAGATTATCCTAAATGACCTGTAGCCTCTCGAAGATAAGTATGGAAATCATCATACCGGTCCGCAAGACTCTATTAGACACTTGCTCATGACTTGTAGAACCTATGAACCTAGAGCTCTGATACCAACTTGTCACGACCCAAAATCTAACTAGTCGTGATGGCACCTAACCCAACCCGCTAGGTAAGCCAGTTATCAACTATCCAATTCCAATGAAATTTAACAAGACAATTACGTAAAAGAAAATATCTACATCTTATACATTCCCCAAGGACCGGCAACACAAATCATGAGTTCTACGACTAGAATATGCAAAGCTGGTATGAAATAAATATAACATTTGTTCGAAATGTACATAAACAAATCCTTATAAATCTAAGGATACCATGAACAAGAGGCTGTTATAACTGGAATGCGGATACATCTTCAAATCCAGTTGTCGTTGGTTTGAGCAACGTCACTAGCCAACATCTGCATGCAAGGTGCAAAAGTATAGTATGAGTACAACCGACCCCATGTACTTAATAAGTACCAAACTTAACCTTAGGTTTGAAGTAGAGATGAGCTGGAACAAAGGTCGAGTCCAACACCAATAACCTACAACAATCCATAACAACGTAAAGCAAGTAATAAAAGAAGTAACTCTTAGATAAAATGCCCAGCTTAATCATAATTTCTGAAAATAGTTCTACCTTTCAAGTATATCAGTGAAAACCCCAAATAGTTTACCGAAGTTGCCAAAAATATGAGTAAGTTTGAAAACAGTAATTTTCCTAAAAGTCCTTTCAACAATAAATAAGATGTTACATTTCCTTTCCAGATAGCCAGTGTAAAATGCATCATTATGCTCATATGCCAATATGTGTGAGAAGTCATGAATGACTTGATACCGTACATCATGAGGAAGATACATCTCTATGCATGTATGTAATCTGTGCATGTCAATGCAATGTATCTAAGAGATGAACTCATGTACTCACTCTCAGAGTACTCAATATCAATGTCTCACACTTTCAACTCATAATGCTCAATCACTTAGTAGTATATGGCCAATCCAGCCCAGGGAAGATCCATGCCGGAATATATACATCAACTGACCATCAGTTACTCAGTATAGAGTAGGGCCAATCCAGCTCGTGGGGAAGATCCATCCCCAGGTATAAATTCTTCGGACAAGATCCATGTCTAGGGAAGATCCATCTCCAAGTATAAATTATTCGGACAAGATCAATGTCTAGGGAAGATCCATCCCTCAATATAATTCAATCGCGCTCACTGGGGTGTACGCATACTCCGGAGGGTCTCCTTCAGTCCAATCACTAAAATCCGCACGGACAACTCATGTGTTGCATGGACAACTCAAGTGCTACAGTATCAATATCTCAAAATCAGGCCGTCAGCCTCACTCAGTCATCAACCTCTCCAGTCTCTCGGGCTTACAATGACATGAACTAGCCCACAATAATGATATGATATATCAATAAATAACAACAATGAGTGAGATATGATATGCAATGAATGAATATGACTGAGTATGACATTTCAATGTAAGAAATAACTCAACAACATTAATGACCTCAGTGGGTCCCAACACAATAAGCATATAGCCTAGACATGGTTTCTAATACGAATCACAGCTCGATAACTCTACTACGTAGAGATTTTATGATTACAGATAAGTTCAGGTAACTACACAGTACCACAGAAATAACGGAGTCACAGTTCACACGGTGCACGCCCACACGCTCGTCACCTAGCATGCGCGTCACCTCTGCACTAAACACATAACACTTATAATCAGGGTTCATACCCTCAGCTCCAAGATTAGAAGAGTTACTTACCTCGAACAAGCCGAATCCAATGCCGAACAAGCTAAACAATACTCCATAAATTCCATTCTGCGCGTATCAACTTCTGAAAGCTTCTTATCTTCTCAACTCAAGCCAAACGATATGTATCCTAAGTTGTGTGGAAAATTTCATCTCCAAAGTTGCCCAATCTGAGCTCCAAAATCCGAAAATGAAGAAAAAAAACCAAAACCCACGATTTTATCTTTTTTCCAGTCATTCAGCTTCAGAAGACACAATAGTCGCTTTTGCGACACCAGCTCCGCTTGTGCGGACTCCACTAGCCAGCCGACTTCTCGCACCTATGGATCTCCGTCCCCTTCTGCATTACTTCTTGCTTCTACGCCCAAGGCCCTCGCTTCTGCGAGGCCGTAGATGCGCTCCAATTCTTGCTTCTGCGATCTTCCCCAGCCAGGCCTACTAGCGCTTCTGCGATCAATCGTCCGCATCTGCGGACTCGCATCTGGGCCCATTCTTCCGTAGATGCGGAAACACCAGAACCAAAATACCTCCAGCAATGCAACATGAAACAAAAATGATCTGAACCTCGTCCGAAACTCACCCGGGCCACCTGGGACCCCATCCGAATATACCAACAAGTTCCATAACATAAAACGGACCTACTCGAGGCCTCAAATCACATCAAAAATGCTAAAACCACGAATCATACCCCAATTCAAGCTTAATGAAACTAAGAATTCTTCAACTTCTACATTCGATGTCGAAACCTATCAAATCTAGTCCGACTAACCTCAAATGTTGCACACAAGTCATAAATGACATAACGAAGCTATTCCAATTTTAGAATTGGATTGCAACCCTGATATAAAAGTCAACTCCCCGGTCAAACTTCCAAACTTACATTTTCATTTTAGTCATTTCAAGCCTAATTTAGCTACGGGCTTCAAAATAATTTTACGGACACGCTCCTGAGTCCAAAATCACTATACAAAGCTATTGAAATCATCAAAATCTTATTCCGATGTTGTTTATACATATGTCAATATCCGAACAACTATTTCAACTTAAGCTTTAAATCTTGGAACTAAATTTTCCAATTCATTATGCAACCTCCCCGACAAGTCACATAATTATAATTGAACATAGGATAAGCAGTACATGGGGGAACGAGGTTTTAATACTCAAAACAACCATCCGAGAGTTATTTCCAAGCACCTGCGAAAATCCCATCATAGGAGCGAGCCTGCAGAAGCAAGCTCTCCATCGCAGATGCAACTAGGCATGGCTAGGGCTATGATCGCAAAAGCGGCCCCACACCTATGGGCATTAGATCGCAGAAGCGCAAGGGCGCTTGGTGAGGCAGCTTAGCAGAAGCTGACAGCTCCTCGCAGAAATGTGTCTGCATAAGCGGACTGAATTCCGGAGAAGCATGATTAGTCGCAGAAGCGGGAACCTCAGAAGTGGCTTAGTGAGCCGCAGAAGCGAAAACCCTGACAGAATAAAATCAGAGTGGTTGCGGGATTTTGGCATTTTTGGACATTTCCAACACGGGTTGAGGCAAATTTTGAGTGAGAAATCACAGCAAAACTTGAGGTAAGTCACTTGTGATCATTGTTAGTCAATAATTTTAGATTATCATTGAGTATTTCGACTAGATTACGTGTTTTTGAGGTGAGATTAGAGGATTTGAGCCTAGGGATTTGAAAAAAAGATTTGAGGATTTGAAGGTATAGATGATGTCGGAATTTTGTAAAATTTGTATGGTTGAACTCGTGGTGGAATGGACATTAGCTTCCTTAAGATGTCAAAAGTTTCTTGCAAATGCTTAAGATGATCACCTGCATTCAAGGACTTAACAAGCATATCGTCTATGTAAACTTCCATTGTTTTTCCTATATGTTTTTTAAACATCTTGTTTAAAAGTTATTGGTAAGTAGCTCCGACGTTCTTTAGCCCTAAGGACATCACATTATAGCAATATGTGTCGAAATTTGTTATGAACGAAATATTTTCCTGATCTTTCGGGTTCATCTTAATTAGGTTGTACCCGAAATAAGCATCGAGAAAACTCATTAACGCGTGCTCGGCCATCGCTTCAATCATTTGATCAATGTTCGGCAGTAGGAACGAGTCTTTTGAGTAGGTCTTATTAAATCCTTATAATTTACACACATGCGGAATTTATTGTTCTTCTTAGGAACTACTACTACATTAGCTAGCCAGTCTGGATATTTTAACTCTTGGATCAAACTGATATAAAGTAGGCGAGTTACCTCTTCTTTGACGAATTTCTTTCTGGCATCCACAATAGGGTATTTCTTTTGTCTTACCGGAGGGTTGTTGGGATCCATGTTTAGCTTGTGTACGACCACTTTCGTCGAGATACCTATCATGTCTATATGCAACCTCGCAAAACAATTGACATTATATTTAATAAATTAAATAAGGCCAGATGTGAGCTCAGGGTGCAGTCCGGTCCCCAAGTGAAATTTCCTTTCCAAGAACTTTTCAAACAATGCAACTTGTTCGAGCTCTTCCGTTGTGGATTTTGTTGCATCCGTCTCTTCTGGTACCTGGAAATACCATGGCATCTGATAAGATTCTGAAGCTTCTTCCCCTGGCTAACTTCATTCAATTAAGGAGCGGGCGCTGGTTCCTGTAGTTGCTATGTCGCGTACTCCTTCCATTATCTGTTTGATTCCATCGGGCGGTGGGAATTTCAACAACTTGTGATATGTTGATGGTACAATCCTCATCTCGTGCAACCATGGTCTTCCCAGAATAATATTATAGCCCATATCACCGTCCACCACTTCAAAAAGAGTTGTCTTCATCACTCTTTCGGTGATGCTTTCGGTGAGTTTGACTTGCTCCAATACCCTCCAACAACAACAACAACATACCCAGTAAAATCCCACTAGTAGAGTCTGGGGAGGGTAGAGTGTACCTTACCCCTACCCCGGAAGGGTAGAGAGGCTATTTCCGAGAGACCCTCAGCTCAACAGAAGAGACATAATATCATAAAAGAAACAAAAGAAAAGGTCAGTAACAACAAAAGAAGCCAGGAAGGTAATAACATCATCATAAGAGACAACAAATAAGTGAAAGGGCAATAACACAAAACTATGCAAAACAACAAAATAATGTGAACATAACATCGACCGCTAACTGACCTAGATAAAACTATATCGGACTACCCGGTACAAAGAGGGGAAAACACTCGACTACCCCTATCTTACTACCCTAATGCTCGACCTCCACACATTCCTATCAAGAACCATGTCCTCAAAAATCTGAAGTCGCGCCATGTCCTTACTGATCACCTTGCCCCAATACTTCTTAGGCCGCCCTCTACCTATTCGCGTACCTGCCAAAGCCAATCGCTCGCACCTCCTAACCAGGGCATCTATGGTTCTCCTCCGCACATGCCCGAACCACCTAAGCCTCACTTCCTACATCTTGTCGTCCATGGGAGCAACGCCCACCCTCTCCCAAATATCGTCATTCCTTATCTAATACCGTTTAGTATGCCCGCACATCCATCTCAAATCCTCATTTCGGCTACTTTCATCTTTTGGATATGTGAATTCTTCATTGGAGAACACTCAACTCCATACAACATAGCCGGTCTAACCACCACTCTGTAGAACTTACCTTTGAGTTTTGGTGGCACCTTCTTGTCACACAAGACTCCAGATGCTAACCGCCATTTCATCCACCCCACCCCAATACGATGCATGACATCCTCGTTGAACTTATTTATCTCCCTTGATAATTGACCCTAGGTACTTGAAACTTTCTCTCTTGGGGATGACTTATGAGTCGAGCCTCACTACCCTGTCTACTTCCCCCGTCATGCTGCTGAACTTACACTCCAGATATTCCGTCTTAGTCCTACTCAACTTGAAACCTTTGGACTCCAGGCCTATCTCCGAACCTCCAGTCTCTCATTAACGTCGCCTCGTGTCTCATCCATCAGAACTATATCATCAATGAACAACATACACCATGGCACCTCCCCTTGAATATGGTGTGTTAGGGCATGCATCGCCATGGAAAATAAGAACGGGCTAAGCACAGATCCTTGGTGTAACCCCATAACCACCGGAAAAAGCTCTGAGTCACCTCCCACAGTCCTGACCCGAGTCTTAGCTCCATCGTACATATCCTTTATCAATCTAATGTATGCTCCAATACCCTACATTGTATGATATTGGCCGAATTTACTGGATCCACTAGAATGCATTTGATTTTAAAATCTAGTACATTTAAAGAAATTACCAATGCATCGTTGTGCGATAGCAATAATCTGCCCGCGTCCACCTCCGTGAAAGTGTTGTCGTCTTTAGTGACTTCCCGAAGTTTCTTGCTATGGGTTATTGATATATTTGTCTTTTTTGCTACCTAGAAGGTGACCCCGTTTATCTCGTTCCCCTGACGATCATGTTGATCATCTGGCACGGGGTATCGTCTCCTTCCTTCGAGGGTTCCGCGTTATCACGGTTGCGACCGTAGTTGTTCTTGGCCCGGGCACTTAAGAATTCTCTGAGATGCCCATTCTTCAATAGTGTTGCCACTTCTTCTGATAGATGTCTATAGTCCCCAGTCAGGTGGCCATTCATATTGTGGTACTCACACTACAAGTTGGGATCCCTCTGGCTTGGATCCAACCTCATCGGCTTCGGAAACCGTGCTTCTTTGATGTTTCTCATAGCTGATACCAACGCCACTACACTGATGTTGAAATTCTATTCTGACAGCCTGGGGTGGGAAAGATCCCACATACCCGATGCTTGTTTGTCCAGCAATGATCTGTTGTTTCGACCACGATCAGTTCTTTTATTGATAATGAACCAATCTGCTGACCAAAAACGTCTGTCGCATCTTTCGTCCCGTTCGTAGGGGAAAAATGGACCCTTGAAGACCGTCTATATATGTAGAAATCTTCTTTTTGATTTTTCTTTATTCTTCTCCCGTCCTTTTGCCGAAGACGATAAGAAACCTGATCATTTTTTATCCTTATCTTAGATTCGTATAGATTATGGACATTCGCCCAAGTCATCACTTGGAACTCAAGCAAGCATTTCTTCAGTTTCCGGGAAGCGTCTGAACTTCACATATTCAGACCCTTGGTGAATGCTTCAGCCGCCCATTCATCCGGAATAGCAGGGAGAAACATCCTCTCCTTTTGGAACCGGGTGATGAACTCCCGTAGCAACTCCAAATCTCCTTGTGCAATTCTAAACATGTCAGCCTTTCGAGCGTGCACCTTTGTGGCCCTGGCATGGGCCTTAATAAAAGAATACGCGAGCATCTTAAAGGAATCTATAGAATGCTTGGGTAACAGCGAATATCAAGTGAAGTCTCCCCTTGTGACAGTCTCTCCGAATATGTTTAGCAAAACAAATTTGATCTCTTGGAGATACATCATTCCCCTTCACCAACATTGTATAGGTGGTAATATTCTCCTGTGGGTCTGAGGTTCTATCATACTTTAGCGCGTCAGGCATTTTAAACAGCTTTGGAATTAATTTTGGTGTCGCTCTTGGTTTGTACTGCAACTGAGTACACTTCTTTGAGTCTGGCCCTTTCAGCACCGGTGGTGCGCCCGGAATTTGCTCCATGTGGGCGTTCACTTCCCTCATAAACAATAAGAGTACGCACTTGAAGGGATCGTTCTCGTTATTTTGGCCGAATCCGCTCCCCCAGCCCCATCGGAGCCAACCTCTCCCCTCGGGTTGTTGTTGTCGACCCTCTGCGTTGCCTAATTTGCAGGAGTACCAGGAGGAACTGGACCTCGTCCATTCGCACTATTGGAAGCCCCCGACAATGCCTACTTCAACTCTGTCATAACCTTATTCTGCTATGTGAGATGGCCTAGAATGGCCGCCTGCTACTCTTGCAGGACCTTTACCACTTCAACGACTTGCTCCTCTTCAGCATCACCGAGAGTCACCTCCGAAACATGTCGTGAGTACCGCCTGTCGTGGACCGGTGTGGCATCATTTCCCTCATTGCGGGTGTCACTGACTGAATCCTCGTGATGAGGCTGATCTCTTTGGGCCTCAAGATTGTATGTGTTATTAACACCGTTATCTTCCATTTTCTATTATTTTCGGTAAGATAAATAATCAAAACACGTTAGTAAAAGAGGCAAGGATCAACTTAATTACACGGATGTCTAGGCCCCACATTGGGCGCCAAACTGTTTACTCGTAAAAAAGGTACAGTTGAATTTATACGTCGTTTCTAGATAAGTAAATTAATTTGATCCTGAAATAATAATATAATTGAATAAAAACGCAATACATAGCCATGAAGTGAAGATAAAATAGCAGAAACAGTAATTCTGGGAGCAGGGTTTCCGGGCACAACAATAATGAAATCAGCGAAAAAGAAGATAAAATTGTATAAAATTTTGAATCGATTGTAGCATAGGTTTTCCAGAAAAGTTGTATCCTTTCTAATGATAACAAAGCTCACAATTTATAGCTGCACATAGGGAACAAGGTCCTAGGATCATGCCCTTCTTTAATGTCAATTATGAGGGCTATTGAAGAAGGTGTAATGGTGAGCATAAGTGACAATTTCTCTGTAACGGGTTGTGGAATATTCTCCATTGAATTCTACCAGGATGAGGGTATTTATTTCATCTTTACGAGTGTCATCCTTTCTAGTGACAAACGGGACAGTTGCCTTCTGTTTTAACTGACCCCCACGTTAGGCTCCACGTGTCACTCTCTTAAGTGGCCACTTAGCATAGCATATTTTACTCTATACAGTGTATTAATTTGTTAAGAATATAAAATCACTTACTACATGATTTGTGGTGCGGTGTGGCGTGACTTCGTGTCATGATGTTGAGTCACTAAAAATTATTTCTTCGATGCCGTAATATATTTGGGACATTATGTATGCTGCCGTGGTAGATTTGGAGCATTGAGTATGATGTCTTGGACTCGTCGAGGTGTTTGGTTAATTTCCTTCACTTCCGCTATGACAAGTCCTTAGTATAGATTATGTTGAGATAAATAGTGTTGTTGTTGAATATTTGTTTGGAACTTATTAAGTATTATATTGTGATATAATTTTTGTGTATATTATACTTGTGCTCATTATATGTTTATATTTTTTAACACTTGTTCCAGGAGTATTTAAACTGGCAGATTGAGGATCTTACTAGTTATATTTACGTATAACTTACTCCTTACTTGCATGTTCATGAAAATACTGTTGCTGACGATAAAGCTAGCAGTTGACGATGAACCTAAAATTGATCCAATTGTTGAGATGATCTACCGATAGAGTCTTTATTTATTTATATTTATTTCAATTGGGATTTGTGCACATAACTCTAAGCCTTTATGTATTTCTTTAGATGCTTTATGGTCCAATATGAGAATTGGGCAAGAGTTTTAAATATTTATTTCGAGATATTAATCGTTCATAATTAATTATCGGCTTGTTTGGACACATATTTAAATTATTAAATAATATAAATTAATGTGTAATGTATGAAAATCTGATTCGTCTGATGATGAAAATCTGATTCGTCTGACGGATGACGTGTGCTGGGTGTCAGTCACGTCTAGGGGTAGTTTGGGACATGACAATTCCGCTTGACTTATGATTGAATATTGACGCACATGTACCATAGCAACTCTAGATTAATCAAATTGGTACGAATAGACAAATTCTCCAAACTTGACGAATATACAGGAGATCTTGGTGTTTTCGTGGAGTTCTTATGAGATCTTGGATATCCCGTCCCCTTGCTTCTGGTTCATTAAATTTTAATAGACAAAACATCTTACACTACTATAACAATGACCCAGTGTATTCTCACAAGTTAGGTATGGGGAGGGCGAGATATATGCAAGCTTACCCCTACCCTGGACGGGCAGGGCGAGACAAAGCATCTTAAACTGCTTATAATAATTTACATCATCATAAAATGTAATCTCACCATAAAAGACTCACCTGAAACATCAATTCGAAATCTAAAAATTTTGAGTAGTTTTGTTTTTAAGTAGGTGTAATTGGAGTTTTTTGGAAATACCTAGACAAAGTTATATACAAAGTTGAAGGAGATTAAAGGTGATTTGGACTGCTTTTGAGACAAAATTCAGAGCTGACATCGACTTGGAAAACGTTGCAACGATAATGTATATCACATATGTATATCGTATATATCCACACATATTTTCATGGAGTTTTGATGGACAACTTAGAGCTTCAGGATTGATCAATAGATGCGGGTTTAAAATCTTCTCCAAATTTAGTGAATGCAATGAATTTCTGATGGTGTTTTAGTGAATGAAGGTGGCGGAAGTGTTTAAAATGGTATTGACGAGGTGGTACTACTACGTGGTAAAGGAATGCTGAGGAAGAAGATGAACTATTTTGAACTTTGCTAATTGTTTTACTAAAATAGTCAAATTGGGCTGAATCATGCCAATAATGATAAGTTGGGATATTCCATGCCATATGTTTGTCCCGTTGGCCATATAGTGCCAAATTTCTTTTTATTTTAGAGTTGCTTAAGTTACATATATAAGACGTTGTAATTTTCTTAATTACACTTAGAGCAATTTTACAAGTTATCATATCAAAGTAATTATGATTTGTGTTAGAGGTCAACTTAACTTGATATGTAACAACTTCTGACATAATTAGAGGAAAAAATATAAACTCTTCATTTTATATGAGGAAGTCCTTGAAATAAGCTTTATTTCGTTTATTTATATTATTAATAAAAATAATGTATTATAAATTTGAATGAAGAATTATCTTAATTATAAGCTTGGTCCAAACCTAACGATGACTTCTTCAAACACGAGCTTGGGTATAGTAGAGTGGAATAACATATGGACTGGCCTGTTTATATAAGGCTTCTAACAGTTTGACCACTTGTGAATCCTACAGAGCACAAATATTTAATGGTAAGTAGGTAATGCCAACAACACTGAAGTCCAATTTACGAAAAATAGGATCATATTTCAATCAAAAGGTCATTTGAACAAAGTGATCTAGTAATTACAGATTGCTATTTTAAATTAGAGATGCATATTAACACAAATACAATCATACTTGGATGGAGAAATATTAGTCCTCGTATACAAGACATGATTAAAGCATTTAAAACTAATAAAGTATCAAGAATCATTACCTAAATCAAAAAAGGAAATGAATGAAAAGTAACAAAATAACATAAACTAAAAAGATATTAGCAGCATTCGACAAAATAAGTACTTTATGCACTTATTTTGCATTTGAGATTGAA
>AWOL01S0158319.1:0-15412 GCA_000715115.1 Nicotiana otophora | reverse complement strand
CTTCTTGGATTTACGTCGACTAACTTACGGCATGATCTAAGGTACGCGAATTTGGATTGTAACGGTCGTGCCTCTTTTTCTCGCGAGATCGGTCTTTGACATCTAAAAACTCTTTTAAGGAAGTGTTAAAAGAGAAGAGTCGCCACCTAATATTTTATAAGGTGCGTGAGGGCACCTATTATGCAAATAACTCTATTTGACTAGTCAATGCCACCAAAGATCGGGTAAGGGCTCAAATTACCTCAAAGACAAGGTGTTACGCACTCTTCGAGGTCCATAACTGTGGGTCCCGGCAGAACTTAAGACAGTGAATTAGGATAGGCGATCAAATAACAAAGAGAAATATAAAAGTCGAAGAGTTTCATTATAACACAATAGGAATTGGTACTAGTCTTAAGGACTACAAGGTTACGACTATAACGGTCTACATTAAATGACTAAGGGTANCCCGAAAATACGGGTTACAACATCCTTGATTCGTTTAACTTCTAATACTTGTTAACCACTCTTATACACCCTTGTATCGTTTAAGACCAATAGGATTAACTTCTTATCATCTCAAAGATAATCTCTTCTTGGATTTACGTCGACTAACTTACGGCATGATCTAAGGTACGCGAATTTGGATTGTAACGGTCGTGCCTCTTTTTCTCGCGAGATCGGTCTTTGACATCTAAAAACTCTTTTAAGGAAGTGTTAAAAGAGAAGAGTCGCCACCTAATATTTTATAAGGTGCGTGAGGGCACCTATTATGCAAATAACTCTATTTGACTAGTCAATGCCACCAAAGATCGGGTAAGGGCTCAAATTACCTCAAAGACAAGGTGTTACGCACTCTTCGAGGTCCATAACTGTGGGTCCCGGCAGAACTTAAGACAGTGAATTAGGATAGGCGATCAAATAACAAAGAGAAATATAAAAGTCGAAGAGTTTCATTATAACACAATAGGAATTGGTACTAGTCTTAAGGACTACAAGGTTACGACTATAACGGTCTACATTAAATGACTAAGTGTATAAAGAAAAAGGGGGGTCCTAAGTTTTTTAGCCTAAAAGATCACCCCGTGCAACATAAATAATACTTCGCAACTCCCTTTAGATAGGATTTGCTTATATTATTCAGCGGGCACAGACTATCATCTCCTGCTACCCGATTACTATGTTGAAGTTGTTTACCTAAAGCGTTCTAATTCAGTTCTAAGTCGTGTCCTATGCGTGCACTACCCGTCCCATGCCTATGGTCCAAGAGGCTTTGGTCCTACTATTAGGGTGGTTCTAGAATTTACTTAGGTTGCTCAAAATGGTAAAAACTAAGCGACATTCAAAACAGATAGCGCCCAAATTTCAGAATAATACATAGCAAGTGAGAGTGAGAGAATAACAGTGATTAAGATCCGTTAAAGGGGATTAGGGGATGTGTTTATATAGTAGTAGAAATTAAACATACAAATAAGGAAACACTGTAAAATCGAACATAATAAAGGATATAATAGCATGCAGAATCAAATTAGAATCAGATTAGGAGAAAAATTAGGTAAACCCTAGTTCATGATGGATAGTGATGATTGTGCTTGATTCGAAAAATTGGTACTTGCCAAAATAGGGAAAATACTATGTAATACCATAATCATGTAAGTAACAATGAGGTAACGCCTAAAAGGTAAGAAAATCATAGAAGGAATCCATGATTTGATCGGGTTCAGAGAAGATTGAAGAAGGAGGCTAGGGTTTCTGAAGGAGGGAGTGTTTGAGAGGCGTCTACTGAAGGGAAATGGGGATTAGGGTTTGGGTGAGGGGATATAAGGGGAAGTGTTGTGAGCCATTGATCGCTTTTGATAAATGGCTGAGGTTTAAATGAATTGGGTTGGGGTTTGGATTAGGGAAGACCTATTGGGTCATTCGGTGTTGGGCTTCTGGGGGTTGATCAGGATGGGCCAGTTTGTTAGGACCTTAATTGGTCCGAAATCAGGCTAATTTGGGCCAGATTTTAAAATAAGATATTATGGGGAAATAATTTAATTAAAATAGTTAAATAAAAATAAATAAATGATATTTATGAAACTTAATACTTTAAAACAATAGTAGAAGATTATAAAAAATGTACAATCTCATTTGTACCTTGAATAAAATGACAAATGCAATAAATTGCAAAATATAGGCTATTATTGCAAGATTGTGTAAATAGCCTAAAAGTACTAATATAATTATATGAAATGAAGTAAAAAATGTTTAAAACATATATATGAATGTAAATAATAATTTGGACTATTGAGTCATCCCGAAATAATTTAAAGAGGTAATTAATAAATATTTCAGTAATTTAAAAGCGAGAAACTCAATTTTAAAGCTTAAAATTATGGACAATTATAGAAAAATTCTCATAACTCTTGTAAATTAACTAATGATGCAAAAATGACATTTTGAAAGTATAGAGGCTTATTTAAAATACGAGGGCAAAACTGGGTATCAACAATGATTGCATTCAGTTGCTTTCGTTTTATTTATTTTTAATCTGTTATTTCTTAAATCTTTTAAATTGAGGAATGTTTAATTACTTGGAAATCTATTAAAAAGAGAACTCACATGGTTAGTTTACTGTTGGCTTGCCTAGCGGAGGCGCTGTGCGCCATCACGGCCTATAATAGAATTGGGTAGTAACAACATGCTAGAAGAGCACTAGGTTCGCGTAGGTCTCACAAGTTAGGAGTATGCCTAATAGAGTTTTGCAGATCGGTGCGGAGACGTATGTACTTTTATTTGAGAGGATATAGGGTATTAGGAAACTACTTTTTCTACATCTCCTATAGTGCAGTTGATGTTATGCTATTTTACATCTCCTATAGTGCAGTTGATGTTATGCTATGTGTCTTTCTCTTATTCTCTCACTAGACAAGGTGGGTTGCTCTGATGGTAAGCACCCTCCACTTCCAACCAAGAGGTTGTGAGTTCGAGTCACCCCAAGAGCAAGGTGGGGAGTTCTTGGAGGGAAGGATGCCGAGGGTCATTTGGAAACAGCCTCTCTACGCCAGGGTAGGGGTAAGGTCTGTGTACACACTACCCTCCCCAGACTCCACTAGTGGAATTATACTGGGTTGTTGTTGTTGTTGTTGTTTCTCTTATTCTCTCACAGATGGCGAGAACGCGCACGGTGGATGTTCCAGTCTCGGGAAGAGCTGCTCCCCCTGTTGCTAGAGGCCGAGACAGAGGTGGGGGAGGGCACCAGCCCGAGGTAGGGGACAATGATGTCCTAGAGTGTCACGACCCAACCGATGCGCCGCAACGGGTAGCCGATACCTTACTAAACCGAGTACCAACATAACATATCTTTCTTATTGTACTTTCTTTGGAAAATGGGCCAAACGAGCCGTCATGGGTTAACCAGAGTAGCAATAGGGGAATAATCAATATAGGACGCCCCAACCTGATATATAAAAAATTTTATACATGTGACATACGGGCCAATAAGGCCAACATGATCATTTGTAAACTCAAAACATAGGCCGGCAAGGCCATACAAGCATCTGTATGCATGACATCTGTCTACAAGCCTATAAGAGTACATACATATCATAAAGGTCGGGACAAGGCCCCACCATACCAAATAATACATATACTAATCATACTGACCAAACAAGCAACTCCGGGGCAAATGGAGCGCACCAACATCTTCCGCTGAGCTGATAGCCTACTTAGAGGACTCTCGACCTGTCTATCGGGACCAGCGAGCATGAAACGCAGCGTCCCTAGGAAAAAGGGACGTAAGTATGAATAATGTACCGAGTATGTAAGGCACATAAATAAGTACATAAAAGACATGGAAGAAATATAGAGTAAATGACTCAACCTGTAAGTCTAGACAACTCTGTAAATCATGAAATACTTATAGTGTCATGCATATTCATATGAATGTCATGCCGTGTATAAGTACATGTGTTGATAATATCATCAAGCCTCTGAGGGCATCCCATCATATCATCTCCGCCACTATGGGCAAAATCATCAACGTATACCAGCTGATTAGATAGTGGTGTGTATATAACGCCGTAACTTTTTCCCATATCCCATATACATAATATATATATATACACGCGTATATAACGCCATCTAGTCATGGGTCAATGTACATGTATAAATGAATGCAATGGATGAGAAGTACGTCAATAAAATCTCTCGGAACTCCAAAAGACCATTATACCTCTGATTATTATAATGAATCAAACTTTATCAACTTACGTATTTTCTAAGACGCATGAACAGGTGATAGAATAATAAGACATATGGGAATTCAAGAACATAGGCATCTCTAATACTTCTATGAATAGAGTCATTTATGGAAGTTGTGCATTTGCTCGTTTCGTTCGTGTCGCATATATCATGCCAAAAAGAAAGAAAGGATAGTCTTAACATACCTGAGTCGATTCTCTTGACAATCCCTCTAACATATGTCAATTGAGACAACACGTAACGGCAAGATCGGAGTAAGGAAAAATCTGTATAATATTCTTGAGAAAAATTATACCGTACTCCGTTATAAATGCAAAATCTCACTTTGATTTGAATTGTTGAATGTATTGTGTTGCTTATATGCTATATGCAGATGCATATTAAATGACCCAAATAACATGATGAGATTCTTTAAGAGTCATAAGACTCTTAAGTTATAGATAATAACGTGATGTGGATAATAACGTGAGTCATAAGACTCTTAAGTTTAATAACGTGACTCTTAAGACTCTAACGTGGATAATAACATGAATGTGGTCCCCACTTTATATGGTGGCTTAACCACATTTCCTTCATCTTTTCCACATAATCCACAAGATTTAAGATTCATAGGTCTTGGGTGGCTTGTTGCCACGTTAAGGATCTTATCCAATAATTAGCAACCAATTATCTTAATTAATTGTTAATCTCCCACTAAAATTAATAATTTTCCGATTATCCATATAATTAAGAATTATCTCAAATTACATATAATACTACTCACTTTAAACACACCTTATACACCTTATTATCATGGCCATGTGGTGCCTTGTATAGTACTAATCCATAAATACCAGGTATTTTAGCTCGGGCCGTATTTTATCCCAAAATGTCAAACTTCGACAAAATTCATTTTCTTCGATTTGCTTACCCTCTCAACTTTACGAATTTACTCATCACTTGTTTGAAATAGCATGATGCTTATAATCTCAAAATAATCTCATTCCCGATCTTACGTTGATTAGCTTACGGCGAAACTTTAACGTATGAAAATGCAGGATGCAACATCTCATTTTTCCAAGCTTCCATTAATTTACTTATGGCTTACTTTCATATATGAAAACATGGGGTGTAACACAGAGTTGCCCCGGCTATACCACCAGTAGATTCAGTAAAGGATCCCATTATTGAAGAGCAGGGCGAGGTGCCTGCAGCACAACCAACCTCGATGGATTTCATGACAGCACCAGGCTTCCAGGAGGTTGTGGGTCGTATGCTACGGTTCATGGAATCTATGACCCAGGCTGGTTTCTTTCCAGCACACCCAGCCACATCTCAGGCGGGAGGGGGAGCACGGACCCCTACTGCTCAGGCTACTAGACATGCATCTACCGTATATCAGACCCCNGCTACCGTATATCAGACCCTGGGAAAACTACTCTTGGACAGAGCCCAACCAGTTGCAGTATTTGTACATGAGCCTAGACCAGTTGCGACCAGCGAGCCGCAGAAGCTATTAGATAGATGGGCCAGGTTTCACCCTACTGTCTTCGGGGGAGAGCGACATGAGGATCCTCAGGACTTCATTGATAGGTTCAGGGACATCCTGCACAACATGAGTATATTAGTTTCCTATAGGGTGGATTTCACTACTTTCCAGCTGGAGGGCAGGGCCCGTAGATGGTGGCAGTCACATCTTCCCGGCAGACTAACAGGTTCTCCTCCCATGACTTGGGATCATTTTACGCGCCTTTTCTTGTATAGGTATATTCCACCCTCCTAGAGGGAAGAGTTGCGGTGTCAGTTTGAGCAGCTCCAGCAGGGTCAGATATCAGTGACCGTCTATGAGGTAAGATTCTCTGAGTTGTCCTACCATGCGCTTATGATACTTCCTATTGACATAGAGAGAGTGTGGAGATTTGTTGCGGGGTTTCACTTAGGTTATCAGGCCACTATGGCACGGGAGGTTGAGATGGGGACTTCTTATAAGCTAGTAGTAGAGATAGCCTGGAGGATTGAGGGTTACCGTCAGCGAGGTAGAGATTAGATGCAACGGGATTAGCGATTCCATTTTTATGGAGAGTTTAGAGGTGTCCCGGCTGGGGGAAGAGGTCAGTTTGGGAGGGGTCAGCCTAGCAGGTCCACATATCCAGCACCACCACCTCCTCGGGGTGCTCCAGTGCGACCCTATTTCACTGCCATGCTAGAGAGTTCTTACCACCCACTAGATATTCAGGGTTCTTCCAGTGGGTACTCAGGCTATCAGGGTTCTTCCAGTGCTTATTTCAGTGCCATGCCAGAGAGTTCATACCGCCCACTAGCTATTCAGGGTTCTTCCAATGGTTATTCAAGCTATCAGGGTCAGACTTTAGGGAAGCAGTCTATGGTACCGAGTGTTTGTTACGAGTGTGGGAGTATGGGTCACATGAAGAGGTTTTGTCCCAGACTTCGGGGCAAGGCAGTACAGCAGGGCCATCAGCCCGTGATTACAGCATCAGTCGTCCGACCGCCCAGAGGCGGAGGGCAGACGGGTAGGGGTAGTCCTAGAGGTGGAGGCTAGGCAGGGGGAGGTCATCCAACTACTGTTCAGTCAGGCGGAGGCCAGTCAGTCGGTGCTCCTGCTAGGTTCTATGCTTTATCGTCCAGACCAGATGCAGTGGCCTCGGATGCCATGATCACAGGTATTATTTTTGTCTCCGGTAGAGATGCTTCGGTATTATTTGATCCATGGTCTACCTATTCATATGTGTCATCTCTGTTTGCTCATTTTCTGGATATTTCTCGTGAGTCCTTGGGTACTCTTGTTTTTGTGTCCACTCATATGGGCAATTCTGTTGTTGTGGATCAGATCTATCGGTCTTGTGTGGTCACATTCTGTAGTTACGAGACTATTACTGATCTTCTCTTGCTTGATATGACCAACTTTGAGGTCTAAATGGGCATGGACTGGCTATTCCCATATTACCCCATTCTTGATTGCCATGCCAAGACCATTACCTTAGCGATGCTAGAGTTTCCTAGATTGGAGTAGAAGGGCTCGTGTGTCAGTATATCTAGTTGGGTTATCTCTTTTCTGAAGGCTCGACATATGGTCGAGAAAGGTTGTTTGGCTTATCTAGCTTTTGTTCAGGATATTGCCTCAGAGACTCTGACGATTGATTTAGTGCCATTAGTCTGAGAGTTCCCTGATGTGTTTCCTTCTGACCTTCCAGGCATACTACCAGATCGTGATATCAATTTTTGTATTGCCCTGGCTCCAGGTACCCATCCTATATCTATTCCACCATACCGTATGGCTCTGAAAGAGTTGAAGGAATGGCTTGAGGAGTTGCTAGCAAAGGGGTTCGTCAGACCAAGTGTATCACCATGGGGTGCACTAGTGTTATTTGTGAAGAAGAAAGATAGGATTATGCGGATGTGCATTAATTACCGCCAGTTGAACAAAGTTACCATTAAGAACAAGTACATGTTGCCGCGTATTGATGAAATTTTTGACCAGTTGCAGGGTACTAAGGTGTTCTCTAAGATCGACTTGAGATCGGGGGACTCAGATATTCCGAAAACTATTTTCTGTACTAGATATGGCCATTATGGGTTTCTAGTAATGTCCTTCGGCTTGACTAACGCCCCAACGACATTTATGGATTTGATTAACAGGGTGTTCATGCCATACATTTATTAGTTTGTCATTGTCTTCATTGATGACATTTTGATCTACTCGCACAACATGGAGGAGCATGAGCAACATTTGAGAGTGGGGCTTCAGATATTGCGGTAACAAAAGCATATGTTAATTTCTCCAAGTGTGAGTCTTGGAAAGATTTTGTAGCATTCTTGGGGCATGTTGTATCAGGCGAGGGTATTAAGGTGGATCCCAAGAAGATTGAGGCAGTTCAGAGTTGGCCTCGTCCCACTTTAGCGACTGAGATCATGAGCTTCTTGGGGTTAGCAGGTTATTATCGCCAATTTGGATGGCTTCTCATCTATTGCAGCACCTTTGACTAGATGGACCTAGAAGGTTGCTCCGTTCCGTTGGTTCTATGATTATGAGATGAGCTTTCAGAAGCTCAAGAAAATCTTGACTACATCACTAGTTCTAGTGTTGCCTTCCAGTTCGGGGATGTATACAGTGTATTGCGACGCTTCACGCATTGGTTTGGGCAGTGTATTGAAGCAAGCGGGTTGAGTTATTGCATATGCTTTACGTCAGCTGAAGATCCATGAGAAGAATTACCTTGTGCACGATTTAGAGTTAACCGTGATTGTTCACGCTTTTAAGATCTGGAGGCATTATCTTTATGGGGTGTCCGGTGAGGTTTACACTGATCATCACATCGTGCAATATTTGTTCAAGCAAAGGGATCTCAATTTGAGGCAACAAAAATGGCTTGAGTTATTGAAGGATTATGATATCACTATTCTTTATTATCCAGGCAAGGCAAATGTGGTCACAGATGCCTTGAGCAGAAAGGCAGAGAGTATGGGTAGCCTAACATTCATTTCAGCAGACGAGAGGCCACTAGCTTTGGATATTCAGTCCTTGGCTAACAGACTTGGGAGGTTGGATATTTCAGAGCCTAGCTGATTTCTTGCATGCGTCGTTGCCCAGCCGAGTTCTTTCATGTGTTGTTGCCTAGTATTCATTATTGGAGCAGATCAAGGCTCGACAGTTTGATGATCCGCATTTGATGGTTCTCAGAGAGACGGTACTACAAGGTTGTGCCAAGGAGGTTTCTATCGGCGATGATGGTGTTCTGCAACTGCAGGGGTCGCTGTTCTTCAACTCTGGTACCCTGCAAAACACCAAAACATGATAAGAAATAACTAAAAATGCTATAAAAGACGAGTTACAAGAAAAATGACATAATGCTACCCACAGCTAAGTGCACTTGTATCCTACTTCAAGAACCTAACTTCTACTCGATCTTGCAATTCATGCGTGCTCGCAACAAATAAAATCCCCAACTCACAAATAAATACATGGGATGCAATCAAAAACTCTTGCACTCAGAAAGAAAGCTAAATCTTACAAGTATCAGTCCATATGCTTGCCCTTCTTTTAAATCGTTGCTATCTCAGGAATAATTGGTTGTAGATCACCAAGGACTTAGCACGAGTTGTAGTGTATGATTCGGGATGGGTTAGACGATCATTTGGGAATGTAGTGGCTATACCCTCCTTGAACTCTACATATACTTTGCTTCTTTACCACATAGCACTTATTGACCTCGAGTTACCGACATAGAACCACCTCAAAGTATTTCTTCAGTTTTCACAAGACTCCACTCCATTTCTCTCTTTATTTTTTTATTTTTTTTATATACAAATGTTTTTCTTTTGTTTTTCCTTTGGAGCTTTAGTATCTTCATATATACAACTTTGAGGCTTTTGTGTTTTTCTTCTACACACATTGGGTAACCTTACCAATTTTCACTTAACGCGGGCACCCCCAACTTAGGCTTTTAGCCTCATTCTTAATCGTTCAAGTAGGGATGGGTTCAAAAGAGGGAATTATTTCACAAAGGGGTAGAGGTTTGTATTGTGGTAGCCAAATAAAAGGTTAAAGGCTCAACGGGAGTAACTAGGGTAATTGGTGTACCAGGGAGGCTAATTTGGTCAAAATTAGCTAGCAATCACAAAGAGAGCCTAAGTTCATTTCAGCGCCCAATCATTAACCTGAGAGTTGCATTAAGAAACCAACCAGGCAAGTTTTAGACATCACAAGTTAAGAATATGCATTATTTATACAAATCCTCACTCACTCAGAATGCATGAATTGTTCTACTCAGCATAATTTAAGCCCTCAAGTGAATGCATGGAAATCAAAGCTTCATCACATGATATTTGAGATTCTGAGTAAGCATAAAGTCAAAGAGCGAACCTCGAGTTCACAAGAATGACTAACCATTTATTTACTAAATTAGAAGGGTTCAATTTATTCAACAAACACTTATCACATGTTTGCAGCTAAAACAACAACACCAAACAAGTCAAAAGAATTTGTGCTACCGCAATGGTTCAACTATTACACCCTTGGAAAATAACCCGGCGAATAAAAACCAAGGGGAATTCATTGCTATCTACAAATCTACACTAATAAAGTAAAGAGCTTATATACATGTTTCACACAAAAAAATTAACTTGTCCCCAGTGCATTGAGAAAGTAAGAGAAATATTTAGGGGCTTCTTGGGGCGCACTAGGCGCTAGGAGGGGCTGGAACATTCGGGACAGCTGTGGGGTCAGATACTGGCACTGTGGAGGCAACAAGTGGAACCTCAGACTATATGGTGGTGTCTGAAGCTAGAATAGGAAGCTCCACCAGCTGTGAAGCTGGGTCTGGGACCTGGGAGCTGCTAGCCTCACCTAGTGATATCTGTGTGGTCGAGGGATTGGCCTTGGCGACTATGTCTTCAATGGAATGTGCAATTGCTGTCTGCACATCTACTTCCTCATCACCTTGTATTTCTATAGAGATATCAAATTATTTTCCTCTGATGTCCCGTTGATCATCATTCACCTCATGTAATGACTTTTCATTAGTCTCCTCCTCCTTAGTGTCTCCCTCATCTGTCTCCCCTTCAAACTCTCTGGATTCCTCCTCTGAATGAGTGTCAATGTGCACAACGGAGTCTGAGCTTTTGAAGACTCAGTACCCTGGGCGTTCGGAGCTGTCATGAGGTTCGTGAAGTCAAGTTCCTGGCTCGGAATGTGGGAGGTACCAGTGCCCTGCTCCCCTTCCTCTCGAAGAAGGGAGGTCAAGTCAAACTCAAAATTTTGCATCTTGTGCAGCTCTGATTTCAGCTCAGCAACATCCTTTTGAAGTTGAGTCATATCTCCAGCTTTGCCTCGCTCGACCTTCTCAAGGATCACTTCAAAGTGCTTCAGCCGTTCTTCATATGAATGAAGTTATTGTTGAAGAACGCTCACTTAGGCTTGGATAGGGGCCGGTATTTGTCAGATAAGAGCTGGAAGTTCTTTCGTCAGTCTGTCTACTTTGGCATTATCATGGTGTGCCAGTAGACAAAGCTTTGATAGAGCAAGCAAGGAAGCAAGTGGATGTGTAGTGGTAGGTATGGGAATATATGTGGAGTGGGTGGTATAGAAGGAGTGTCAGTCATTGAGGGAGCATTAGGTGCTGCTGAGTTTGATAGAGGAGTAAGTGAAGTCTCTGTTGGGTTGTCTATCAGCTTTTCGGTGGCATTACTGATCCGGGTGATGTCAATATCCTGAACAGCCTTTTCGATGCGGTCATGTTTGGGGATAGGAGGCACTTCCCCAGATTTGCACAAAGCACTGATAAAATATGGGAAGGGGAGCGATGTTTCTTTTTGATTCGCTCTGAATGCATTCTCCCAGAATATAATTTCTCCCACATTAACATTGATGCCAATCATGATTCATGCAATGGGGATTGCCTTCTCGATGCTTATGTCGGTTTCATTTCTTGTAGGCATGAGACGAGAGCAGACAAAACTGAGCCAATACCGGCCTTTCTGAGTGACATCCCTCTTGTGAATCATTTGGCGCGGAGCTATCCATGAGGGAGTTCCTCTTGGCAATGACAGAAGTAACCCAAGCACGCTCGGATTCCTTATTGGCATGTTTTGCATCATATTCATCCATGCCTGACGACCAATCCGCAAAATATATGTCATTGATTGACACGGCATCCCAGAGTAATTGGGCCCCTCGAACTTGGACAGACTGCAAGAAGACAATATAGTCACTTGAATGTTATAGGTTGAAATCAAGTATGGACATTTTGTTACTATTACTAATGTGAGAGTTTATGCATGAAAAGCGCTCTATTCCTTTTGTTGTGGACTGTGGGACTTTGTTACGGATCAGATGGTTGCTCGTGCGTGTCATGAATTCGGACATTGTGGATCCTTGAAAGGTTTTCGGCCCAGTATGGGATGATCAGAATTAGCTTGAGGTACGTTAATATGTTTAATGTTGATGTGTGCTCTACATCTGGTTAGGTGTGTTTATTCAGCATAGTGTTGCTTATGGAGGAGTCTTCGAGCGTTGGATCTTATCCCTGGCATATGTTATTCTATGCAATACTCTATTGTACCATGTGGGTTGTGAGACGGCTTGATTATTCGCACATGTGTTGTGATCCCGTGTAGTTTGTGGTGATATATGAGCAAGATGACTCTTGAGATGCAGATCGTTTATTGCACATTAGTTGTGCTTGGGTTTTTGTAGTGCATGGAGCTATCCGTGTCCCCAGGGTTGTATTTATGCACTTGACGTGCTTGTGGTCAATATTCGGGCATTTCATAAATATACGAATTACAACTTGATGGGTATTTCCTTATTGATTGTTATGTGTGGNTTTTTGTAGCACATGGAGCTATCCGTGTCCCCAGGGTTGTATTTATGCACTTGACGTGCTTGTGGTCAATATTCGGGCATTTCATAAATATACGAATTACAACTGGATGGGTATTTTCTTATTGATTGTTATGTGTGAATCGGGTGGCACGCCGCCACGGGTATATTGTTTAGATTGGGTGGCACACCGCCACGGGTATGTTGTGTAGATCGGGTTGCGAGCCACAACAATGTCATGTTTGGATCGGGTTGGACGCCGCAAAAGTTTTATGTTTGGATCGGATTGTATGCTGCAACAGTGTAATGTTAAGTATGGTTCCTTATACTTATTTTGTGTGCCTTATTTCTCATATCTGAGATAGAGCAATAACATCGGTTTGGACATTTTATTCATTACTTGGGATGGATGGTTATTTTCCAGAGTTCGTTATTCCCTATGGGTCATATTCGAGTTGTAGCTTGTTGGCACTTTGATGGCGTTGTATGAGATTTTAGACAGTGTTTTAGGTGGCTTATGGCCCGACCAGCTTATACTGGGTGAGACGAGGTTATTGAACCCGAGATTAGTGCGATCGGATTTATTTAGGGTATATTAAAGAGATAATATCATTATTCAGTTTAGAATGAGGTAATAATTCTTGTTAGGTGGATAGACTCCATGATTTATTGATTTGGCAGGTGGTTATGAGTTTCTACACATCACTTTCATCGCGACAGTATTGCTAGAGTTAGAACATTGCTTATATGTGTTATGATGTGTATTGGAGGCATAGTATTCGTGAAATTGTAGCTATTGTGGTCGGAGGATTTTATTATGGGAAAACGACTTATGTGATGCATGGTGTGATTTCATCATAAGTGCATGATCATGTTTTGGTACATTGTGTAGTGATTGATGCGGTGTTTGTATAAATCGGGTCTCATGGAGAATTGCAGATGTTGGAATTTGGTTCTAAGGATTGTTAGATAAGGTTATAGGGAGGATCTTCAGTCTGGCTCGAATTAATATGCTCACATGGGTTGTGGCGGCACGGGTAGGTGCACGAGGTGTTAACAGTGATTTTGGACAACTTCAGAACTGTTCTTGGCATGTTCGATGACGAACGTATATTTAAGTAGGGGATAATGTAATGACCCGATTGGTCATTCGGCAATTTTAATGCCTTGAGTTGCTTCACTTCATGTTTTATGACTTGTACGTGTGGTCAGAATTGAATTTCGGGAAGTTTGGAATAACAATTCTCAATTCTGAAGCTTTAAGTTGGAAGAGTTGACTAGGGTTCGACTTTTGAGTAAACGACCTCAGAATCGGGATTTGAAGGTTCCAATAGGTTCATATGATGATTTCGTACTGGGGCGTGTATTCGGGTTGAGTATTGGGTGGCCCGGGAGCATTTCTGCGCATTATTATGAAAAGTTTGCATTATGAAAAGTTTGCATTTCTGCGCAGTATTTGGTGTTACCGATGTCCATTTGTGGTTCCAAGCCTTGGAATAGGTTTGTATCATGGTTTATGACTTGTACATAAAGTTTGGCATCATTCCAGAATGTTTAAGTATACATCGTACGCGTTAGTCGAAGTTTGAATATTTGAAAGTTGAAAGAAGGATTTTGATCGTCGATTCATAATTTTGATGTTGTTTGGTGTGATTTGAGGCCTCGAGCAGGTTCTTGTTATGTTTTGGAACTGATTGGTGTGATTGAACAGGGTCCTAGGTGCCTCGGGTGAGTTTTGGGGGGAGGGGGGTTCAGATCAATTCTCCTTGTTTTGTCACTGCTTGTTTCTGGTGTGGTTGGTGTGCATCACGATTGCAAAAGTAAGGATGTGATCGCGAAGGGTTAGCTAGGCTGGTGGAAGTTTTGTTCACCGCGATCGCATAAAAGGGAACGCAATCGCGTAACTGGAGCAAGTGTTTCTTCGCGTTCGCGTGGGCAGAGTTGCAAACATAGTGAGTTGAGGAGGCAGGCCTGCTTGGGGAGTTATGTTATGCGATCACGGAAGGACTCGCGCGATCGCGTAGGGTAATTTTTGAGGCTGGGGTTTATTGCCTTCGCATTCACATGGTTTGACTTGCATTTGTGTAGGCCTGATTGGTTAGGTTTCGCGATCGCGTAAGAGGAGTTTTGGTCAAGGTCTGTTTGGCCTCCGTGATCGCGAGGTCTTTTCCGCGATCGAGTAGAAGGGAGGCCTGGGCAGATTATAAGTTAGCAAAAAAACGGGATTTGCTCATTTCAACTCATTTTTCTCTCTTCGAGCCGACTTTGGGGCGATGTTGGAGAGCTATTTCGTCTTTATATTGGGGGTAAGTGTTTCTAAACCACTTTTGATTATATTTCATGAACACATATGGAATTTTAACATGGAAATTTGTGGAAATTTTGGGATTTTGAAGAAAGACCAAGAATTGGCATTTTTGGACTTTTACCACGAAATTGGACATGAAATTAGGAATAAATTACATATTTGTATACGTGGTGTTATGGGTAATGATTATCTACAAGTATTTTCGAAATCCAGGCTCGAGGGTTGACTTTGTTGACGTTTCGAGCGAAGATGAGAATTATTATAAATTATTAAATAATACGCATTGGAGTATATTTTGATTGATTTGCACATTGTTTGACTAGTTTCAGATCGATGGGCATTGGTTTGAGGTATTAGAGAGGTGTTGAAGCCGATTTTGGAACTGCGGAGCGATGTACGTCTAATATCTAACCTTGTGAGGGGGAAATTAACCCCTAGATGAAGTAATTATTATGTTCTACTAGTTGTGGGTGCAACATACGCATGAGGTGACGAGAATCCATACGTAGCTAAAGCATGTTTATGTCTGGGTAGACTCCGGATTCTATCTGTAACAACCCGAC
>AWOL01S0158303.1:0-10345 GCA_000715115.1 Nicotiana otophora | reverse complement strand
TGGTGTCCGAATAGTTGGTGTAAGTTCCGACTTGATCTTACTAAAATTTTTGCCTTTGTATGTTGGGTTGAAAGATTCATGTTCCCTAATTGTTTTAGATGTATCGTGCTATTTGAGAATGTAACTATGATTTTCTAAGCTCCTTCCCTTATGTGTGCAATGCCTTATGTGATGGTACTTATCGACATGAATGATGACGTTATTTGAACGAATAAAAAGGGAAAGACTTGAATTGTAAAATGTGCCCAAGTGCCAAGAAGTACTTAATAAATGCGGTTGTTTGTGCCACGTAATGAAAGATGGGAAAGAAATGAGAATTGAGTAAACAATTGAAAGAGGTTATGTCTCAAGTGGAATGGCTTAGCCAATCGGGCCGAGATCGGATGCCATGTTGTACACATGGTGGCATTTGTGTTAAAATTATTGATTTATATTGTGGATATGGATATGTCTCACTTGAGATGGCTTAGCCGGTCGGGCCGAGACCGGACTCCGTGTGAGAAAAAAACACGGTGGCATTGTGAGTTGTGGCTTTGGCACTAAAGATTATTAACCTAAAAGATGGAAAGAGTGAATTGGAAATTATGTGATCGTTACTTGGTGTTTCTTTGTATTTCTGTGAAATACTTATTGATTGTTGTGACTGCCTTCTCTTTGTTTCACTGTTCATTCTACTAAGATTGGTGTTTGCCTTACATACTAGTACTATTCGACAGTACTAACGTCCCTTTTACCGGGGGCGCTACATCTTTGAATGGATATAGGTGGTTCCATCGCAGATAGCGTTGATCGCAAATAGTGGTGTTCTCCCTTACACTCATCACAGCAGTCTTGGTGAGCCCCATTTCTTCCTGGGGTCATGTAGTCCTCCTTTTGTATAAGTTTTCATATTTTGAGGTATAGCCGGGGCCTTGTTGCCGGCATTGTCACGTTGCTCTTTTGTACCCTTAGAGGCTCCGTAGACATTTATGTGGGTCATGTATGTATGTTGGAGTGGTCATTGGATCGAGTTGTATTTTGAAAACTTAACTATGACATAATGTATATAATGAAAAATGAATTAGCAACGTTTATATATTTATATAACAGATCTCTTCTCTGTTTTTACAAATGGTGATGCGTCCCCTTTTTGGATTATGAATGAGTCATGTAGGAAAGGTTTTATAGGCTTGCTCGACCGATTTCACTCGGTTAAGCGCCGGTTACGCTCGCCGAGTTGGGGTGTGACAAACTCAATGATGTGGAATGTCGTATCCAGCGTTATGCAGCCGGCCAAGACGGGAAGTGCAATTTTTCCCAATGTCCATTCAACTACATTATTAAATCTGGTTAGTGTGATGCAACGCGGTACTATCTTGTCCTCGAGTCTCATCTGTGTGAGGACTCGAGGATGGATAATGAACGTTCCATTCCCATCGTCCTCCATGATGTGTTTGACATTAATATCTAAAATGTGCAAAGTAATGACGAGAGCATCATTGTGAGGGAAAGTCAAACCGTCGGCATCTGACTCATCGAAGATGATACATTCTTCGAGTCTTTCATACCGTTCATGGGTGATAGATCTTTTGAGCTTATGAGTGGCATGTAATTTAACCTTGTTGATGGAGGCATCATCATTGCTGCCGATGATCATGTTGATGGTGCGATCTGGTGACGGTGGCTTTAGTAGGCCTTGGCGTTCATGTCCCCTTGCGAAGTTGTTTCTCCCCTTATCGTTTAGCAGCTCTTTGAGGTGTCCCTGTTGCAACATGTTCACAATCTCTTTCCTGAGGGCGGTGCAGTCTCCTGTATTGTGTCCGCACTTCTGGTGGAACTCACAGAGGGCGTCGAATTTTCTGGTGCTCGAACCGGACCTCATCTTTAGAGGCTACTTCACCTTCGCTCCGAGTTTCTCCAGGGCATAGACTATTTATGTAGGTGACACACAAAAATTGTGAGCAGATAATAAGGGGGCATAACTCTATCATTCCTGTGAGTCCCCGTTCTTGGCCTGGATGGGCCTTCATCATAGCGGGAAGAAGGCAGGGCAGGGCCCCTGACATATGGCTGATGTCGTTCCCTGTTGGGTCGTGAGACCGGGTGATCTCTCCTTATGTTATCTCTCTGTTCTTTCCTGGACTCGGCTTCTATCGAGACGAGCCGTCGAGTTTGTCCGTTGAGTTCATCACCATCTGCTCGGACTTTGGCACAGTAAGCATTATAGATTTCATCCTAAGTGGTTGGAGGATATTTTATCAACCGGCTCAACAGTTTTCTGGTTGCTCTTGAACCATCTCTACTCAACCCGTTCTGAAAAGATACGACCGCCATCCCCTCGGACACGTTTGGTAGGGTCATCCTTACCATGTTGAATCAGGAGAGGAAGTCCCTCAATCCCTCTCCCAAGGACTGCTTGATGGAAAATATGTCATTTACTCTTGTTTCGGCTTTCTTGGCTCCGGCATACGCTGTTACGAATTTATCGGCTATTTATTCAAAGATTTCCATGGAGCGGCCTGGTAGCTATGAGTATCATGTTAATGCCCCTCCCGTAAGGGTTTCGCCAAATTTCTTCAGCAAAATAGAGGGCACTTGTTCCTTGGTAAGGTTGTTGCCCTTCACGTCGGTGACATAATGAGTCACGTGATCTTCAGGGTCAGTCGTTCCATCGTATATCCTAAGATAAGGTGGCATTTTGAAGGTCTTTAGTATGGCATGTGGGGCTGCTTCCTCGTTGTACGGCTGCTCTACGAATCTACCGGCGTCCCTCTTTGGAAGAAGCTTACGGGCACTCAGTATCTTGTCGAGTCATTCTTGGTGTTCTTTCATTTGATCTCTGAGCGCTTTATTTTCATTCTCCATTTCTTCCATCCTCTTTAGAACAGCGGCAAGGACAATATCACCTGCATTGTCAGTAAAATTATGAGTTAGCTGTAGATCTAAAGGAAACTAAAAAAAATAGCTAAGAAGTCCCCACAGACGGCGCCAAACTGTTTGACCCAAAATATAGATCTTGGTTCAACCAATTAGATTTAAATAAAGAAGAATCAATCTTAGCTAATAATAATTTTCAAAAGATAAAGTTATCAGTTTTATGACCGATAATATGTATATTTGACCGAATGATAATGAATGTGAGCAATAATAACAGTATTCAATGATCCAAAAAGATGGAAGATAGCAGTAAATAGTCATAAATAGCAATGAATGGTATTTAAGTAAATAAAAACGTGTGAGTCCCCGAAAAGGGGTGGGATCTGTGGATATTCTTTCTGACAATGACGAATGATTGATGAGCCTTAGAACACTCAAGTTATTTTTGGATCAAGTGGAAAAGCTAGACAAGAATCTTAGTAAAAAAGGTTGTTTTCGTATGCTTGTAATATGGTCAGATTCTCTCTATAAAGTCAATGTATTTTCTTGCCGGTGAATATCTCATGCCCCCTATCATTGTGTCTCTTTCTATTTATTTATAGGGAACATGTTCTTAGAAACCCTAACAGTACAAGTGTAGAGAATATTACTAGAATATTCTTTTAGTGTCCTATCTTAAAACCAATCGTTATAACTATGTCTAAGATGCTCAACCTCGACCTTGATCTACGATAACTTTACGATCTTGATCTTTGCTGACTCTTCGACCGCACCCTTCATCGCTCCGAGGCCACTTCGACCTGGGGCAGATCTTTGTTGAGACCTTATTGATAGCACGTGGCGGCCGATGAAGGCTATCATGATGTTGACGTGGCTTGCCTATATCAAAGATATGTTTTGGCCCATACAAGGATAAGCACTTCTTTTTGTTAAGTTCTTTTTTTTTTTGTTTGGAGGGGGGTGTAAAAGGTGGGTCAAATTGGTTGGTAATTAAAGTCAAATTTTAACCTAACATATATTTTGAAGTGAAACGGACCAATAGAAGAGAAAACAATCCTAATCCATGCAGGAGTAAAATTAAGCAACTCGTTTTCCAATTCCTATTCCTATTCCAAACTGGCTTATTCAATCCTATTCCACTCCGGATTTGGTTTAACTCTAATTTTACTTCCCTCCTCTATATATACGCTAGACTACTTGCATTACTTTTCCATCCTCACAAATTCTCATTGCATTCCAAATCACTCTTGCAAACAAATCCCTTATTTCTGCATTCTTGGTACCCAATCTTGGTAAAGAATGTCTCTGTTTCATTCATCAGCAAGTGTTATTTGTGCAGACTACTTCGGCGACGAACTGCCATTGCCTCTCCCGGCTGTTAAGATACTGGAAAAGGAGAAGAAGAAGATGGATTCCAAAGATACAACATCAGCTAACATCTTGAATGTTGGTGCAGCAACAGATAATGCAGTTCAAAGCAAGAAGGGCAGCAGCAAGTATAAAGCACCCGGTTTCACTCTAGCCTTTGACGGCTTGCATCCTTTTGAGATGTTTGTTTCTCGTTGATAATGTTTCTAGCTAAAAAGAATGTCCAAGAAACACTCTTCTATTTTTATTTTATTTTCCTATAAAGCAAGTTTTGTCTTGAACATTCGCAGAAACTTGTAAGTTGAAAGCTCTTAGGGGGTGTCACAAGTTTTACTCGCATTATTTTATGTTTGTTCTGCACTATTTCTTGTATGACTATTCTAATGCATGATTTAGTTTAATGGAACTTGGTGTTAAAAAGTAGTATTCGGTTTTGCATTGTTCTACTCTACCTGCTTCAATTGCTCAAGTAAAATCAAGCAAAAAGGTTTCTTTTATTTGTTTTACTTTTTTTACATTAAAAAGGTAAGCAGTGAAACAAACCGTCAGGGAAGGTTAGGTATTACTAAAAACACTCTAGAAAAATTGAGCCAGACCTAGTATTTCCGTCTCACTATACACATTCAGAGACAATACACGAGTAAAATAAAGCAAAAGCGAGAGCAAAGCAGAGCTGTGTAATCACCGGTTTTTATTTTAGACGAATAATTTTTACAGCATCTAGTCTTCTCTTGTAGGGGTAATGAGAAGTATCTAGCTACATAAAAGTAGGATGTACACTAGATTTCTACAGCAAAGCAAAATAAAAGTAGCAAGATTTCTACCGCATGGCTGTTTAGCCAAGATTTTGGAGGACAACCAAGTTCCAACGCCTTCCTTCAGATGATAATTCCACTGGGAATTAATGCATCCTTGATAACAGTGACAATCCCACTCTTGATGAAGTATCCATCTGTTTCCCTAGCCGCTTCTTGAACATTGTCGCTGTTAATGATCTATGGAAAGAAAATTCCACATCAGCACTCAAGCTCACAATATGTCAGCCAGAACATGAAAAAAAATCCACGTGATAAAGTGACTATATTTGAACATATTCTGTCGAGAACACATGGTTGTACATATTTTGCATGTTTAAACGACGACTTCAAACATAAATCTAAAATCAGAGAAGCATGAAATTTCAAGGAATTTAACCTTCACATTGTCCCCTATACGGGCATTCTTGTCAATAATGGCTCTTTTAATGTGGGAGTTCTTGCCAATGCCAATCGGGACACTACCCTTAGCAGCCAGGAACCTCCTGTCAGCATCAGTCTGGACCAATACAGAACAGAAAGTGAGCCCATAATAATTCATGAAGGAAGGAAGGAAACCACAAGAGTAGCATTTTCTTTATCCTCTGTTATTTGACTTTAGGCAAATTTCTCCATGGTAGATCACATATATACAGTAAGTCTACAATTGAAATAGTTAAATTCACGTTCACATGTATACTATTAGATATCTTTTCTGGTAACCTGAGAATTCCTAGCTTTACCTCATAGTAATCTGCCCCCATCAAAAGCGAGTCTTCTATAATTGCACCCTCTGATATGCATGATCTGAGCCCAACCACAGAATGGTGAATCTTACAGTTCTGCACACAAAAATGGATTCCATGAGAATCAGCGCCTGACAAGTATGTACTGGTACATCACTTTTCTCCATTTTCTGGAGCGTAGTTTGATGAAAAAAGACAAGGACGGAGATGGTGACAGATGTCTGGGCAATTCTCTTCATCCTCCTCCCTTCCCCAAGGCCCTAAAATAACAATAATTACTGCTACTACTCAACCATAGCTTAGTTGGGTTGGCTATCCATCCGCGATGTCCATTTCAATAAATCTGGATCCGTTCCATCACAAGACTTCAATTTTTTCTCCACAGACACAAGATAGTATAAACTACAACCTTTTTCCATCCAAAAAAGATTGTCTTACTTTCCCGTTTTGGTCAGTCACAAAAATATTGTCCATTCTCCACTAGTCAGTGATTTCTTAAGTTCATGCTACCTCAATATTATCAAAAAGCTAACTTTAGGTGTCATATTTTGGACAAATTTTCTCTAAAATATACCACAATTTAGTTTCACTCTTATCCTTCATACTGCATAAAACTAAGACAATTAGATAAAAATAGAGGGAGTAACATCTAGGTATTCAAAATCTCAAATTTTCAGGAAAAAGCAAAAACATTTAAGTCAAGATTGATAACATCTAACATCTCCGATCATTTTCCCTCTGCTTCCTTGATGGCAAATTAAGGAGAGAAGAAAATGCAAGCACATCTCAGTGAGGAGAGAGTTCAGTGTATTCCACTTCATTTTCTATTTTATGCAACTGTGATTTCAATTATAAAGAACGTGGATTATGGATGAGGTCATGGAAAACATTGAACACATCAAGATGTGTCTCACATGTTTGCTGTCAAGAATAACATAACTACAGTGACCAGAATGAGATGTTCATGCATCCATGGCTTTTAGAGATGGAATGAGCAACCGACGGCTTCAGAAATGCAACTTAGAAAATGTAGAGGCCTTGAAACAATAATTGATTACCTTGATCACACAACCTTCACCGATGACACTGTCTGTGACATCGGCATCAAGCATTTTCGAAGGTGGCAGATATCGAGGTTGGGTATAGATTGGAGCTGATCGGTCATAGAAGCTTCATTAAATATTGAAGACAAAAGTGGTTAATCAGAGCGAGTGGGATAACAGACCATGAAAACTGCAGAGAACTATCTCATTGAGATGAGAGGATTACCTAAAATCTGGGACTGGCTTTTTTGTAATGCCCAAATTGGCATTGTAGAAAGCTTCAATGGTACCAATATCTTCCCAGTATCCATCATATAAATAAGCTTGCACCTGAGAACACAGATGCATAAGACCTCTGGAAATAACTCCAACAAAGTTATACTGATAATTCAAAAAATAATTTAGCTCATAATTCATCTTTCATCTAACAAATCCAACAGGAATTTACTGATAATCCAACAAAGTATAGTTCTCTATACTAAAGGATGATGCAATTTTTGATGCATTGTACACTGCAAAAGTTTCATCTGTTATAAGTAAAACTAATTGCAAAGGGTAACTTCTAGAGAAATACATACTCTCATCCCAAGCGAAGTTGCACCAGGAATAACTTCACTACCAAAATCATTGGCACCAGGGAACTTATCACGAAGTAGGTTTAACATCACGTCTTTGCTAATGACATATATACCCATACTTGCGATAAAAGGCATCTCTTTAGCTCTCTCGTCATCAAGACCTAAAATGGTAGTATCCACCTGAAATACATCACAACACGAGTTAACGCATGCTTGTAAGTTCTTTTGCGAGTGGTATTGAAAAGCATTAGAACTATGATACTCTTACTTTCATTGCTTTCAATTGCTCTCCTTTCGGTTTCTCTGCAAATTCAATAATGCGTCCTTCTTCGTCAATCTTCATGAGACCAAATGCAGTGGCTCGCTTTTCGTCCATTGGCAGTGCAGCAACAGTAATATCAGCATCTGTTTCTCTGTGGGCTTGAATGAACTTTTCATAATCCATTCGATATAGATGATCTCCAGCAAGTACGAGGAATTCAAGAACATTATGCTCCTCAAACAACCATAGATACTGCCTGACAGCATCAGCAGTTCCCTACAGACAAGTAGTCAAGTACACGGGCGTTATGCCACTTTGTGAAGTAAACTAGCTTGATATCATTAGTAAAATTCTTGTAGCAGCTTAATTCCAGGAACGAGACCCCAAATTACTTCTCCAATAAGGCATATCTAAACTGCTCCTCCAAAGCTCAGGAAAATAGGTACTTTAAGTGCTTCATATATGCTTCACAGTAATTGGATGAGATCTGTCTCCGGTAATTAATAACAATAACAGTAGTGATATGTGAATTGTGTGCAGCAGGAACAAAGAGTTACCTGGAACCAATTGGGGTTCTCTGGACTTTGTTGAGCAGCAAGAACTTCCACAAAACCCTCATTTTTGTATCCCCCCATATTACTAGCATATGCCCGTGAAAGGTGGCGATTTAGAGATGCAGAGTTGAATTGTGTGAGAACATAGATCTTGGATATGTTACTGTTCAAGCAATTGCTTACAGGAATGTCAATCAGACGATAATTTGCACCAAGAGGAACTGCTGGCTTTGCTCTTTTTTTAGTTAGAGGATAAAGTCGGGTCCCAGCTCCACCTCCAAGAATAATTCCCAAAACACTCTGCATACAAATCGCATTAACAATGCAAGTTTCACTTTTAAGAAAACATAAATCATAGTTAAGCTATTGTCAAATAAGGCTTTCTGGAAACAATAAGTCAATACTGTTAACCCACAATATGACAAGATTCACAGTATTATTTTTTAATGAAAATACAACAAAGTTGACATTTTTTTTTAAAAGTTGACAACTTGAAATGGCAATCTGCTAGTAATTGCAATTTAAAGATGCATGGTTTAAGGATTAGTAGGTGAGATAGACACTACAAACAATGCCTGACGGGGACATTCGGGATCTTAATGCCCTGCTCATGCTCAGATAGTCAGATCCAATTATTACAGTTTCCAGAAGATAATGCGAGTTTTGTCAGCTTTTCCAAGTAAAAAAATCATCAGCTTATGATTATCATGTGCATAATGAATCTTTGAAGTATGTTTAGCAAATAATTTTGAGTAATATTAAACAAAATCAAATAGTCCTAGCACATTTTTAATTATACACGTGATGATGTGTCAGAAAGAGGCGGAAGAGGTGAGAGGATCTTGGATCTAGAACTAAAGTCAGTCAAAATACTTCACTCTGAAGCAATTCACTCCATCTCTTCCACGATCTACTTCCTCCAACCGCCGCAATCCAATAATCACCTCATTTTAGTGATAAATTGGAGAAGAGATTTAACAAATTTTACTACTTTTCACACGCTTACACTATGTAGATTGGTATATATATATTATATTCATGAAGATTCACGAAATCATTACTAAAATCGAACCGAGGAGAGTCTATTATGTGCTTACTCGGCTAGCGTCAGGGTCAAGACATGTCTGCGAATTCTGTGAATCAGAAACAGCCTTAGGCGACACGATCAGTGGACTCCTCCTCTCGCTGGAATGGCGCTGCTGAGAATGTAAGGTTGCCATAGACATTAGCTTGTCTCCGGAGAGATGAGACGACGAAAAGGAAAGGTTTCGAAAGGATATTGCACGAGTAGCATCATTTCTTTTCTCATTGATGCAATTTTGGGGAGAAGGCGAAGATTTTAAGGCTCCAACGGAAGCCATGGATATACTCAGCTATTTCTCTCTGCTATGGAGTGTGTGGCAGTGAGTGTGATTGAAACTGAAACGGAGCTGGGGTTTTGTTTTTATAGTGCTGATTATAAGCGTTTCAATTGTAACTAAATAGACCTAGTTTTGTAAGAATTTACGAGATGACCATAGAAATGATTGGCAGACATCTCTAGTAAGTGGGGTTATTTTAGGGATAGAAATTATGATTTTGTACTTTTGCTGGAAAAAATCTGACAAGGGGAAGTATGTACTATTTAGAATCATTATTTTCCGAAATATAGGTCAGACGATTATTAACTAGTGGACGTCATTTGAAGGAGAATTAGATATGATCACATGTGCGTGAGAAAAAGAAGGGTTAACCGACGTCTATAAACCGTTCGTAGTAAAATGTGATTATTATAAAGGAGAAATAATTTGTTTAATCGAGATTTTGTTAGAAATAATTGCTACTTAAATGAAATGACAAGTGAGATCTGGAATGATCCGAAATTGCCAGAATTGGTATAATTGTTTATGCTATGCTGTCACATTCCCAAGAAGAGTTGGTGTATCAAGTTTCAATGAATTAATTATTAATTAATTAATAATAAATAATTATGAGTGAAGCCCATTTTGCTCTGTTTAATGAGGCTTAGGATCAATCACGCGAGAAAGCAACAAGTTTTAATGGACGGTCAGTTTTCACTTCCATCCAACTTGCCCGTGACCGAATCCGAAACCTAATTGTGGTCTATTTAGTCTCAAGAGACGCAAATAGATTAAAAATAAATT
>AWOL01S0158294.1:0-10650 GCA_000715115.1 Nicotiana otophora | reverse complement strand
GCAAGGTTATTTCTTATGACTTGGAAACGGATATTGCACAACTTGTGTATGATTTTGGAGAACTTTGGTGGAAAACACAGCACTACAGATTATTTGCTTATGAGTGGCATCAATCGCCACGTCTTCTGTAGACTATGGATTACTCGTCTTGGTTATTGTCTAGTATTGATTTGTACTTCTTTTAATGACAATTTCTGAGTATTCTATTTACTTCAAACTTTGATTTTTTTTATGGGCTTCTTTCTTTTTATTTATGTTAAATCATTTATTTGATCCTTGATTGTACTCTATTGTGAAATCTAATAAAAACAATAAGACTAGAATATGAGCCTTTGCTTCATTTGAGATTCCTACTAAAAAAAGTCATTGCCTCAGAAAATACACTTACAAAGTTTGATGGATGGAGATGAAAGGGATGGTCATATTTATACAAACATCTTTCTTTATTCATACTTTTTAATGGTTTTGTTTCCACTTTTCTCATTTTACTCTTTTAATACAATGCTCCAACCATTGGTACAGATTCATACCGTTGGCTTTTTCTCACAATGGAGGTGAGTGTAATATCTCATTTTATAAGGCAAGTTAGTGTTACTGAGTTAAAGGATTTCCGTACATGTTGGGGTAAGATATGTATTAAGCCAATTTAATATAATGTACTATCACTTTCATCAGGATAGATTGAAAAGATAATATTTGATGAAGAAAAACACTATGTTGGTTTTCCTGTTTTGCAATGATTTTTAAAACTTTTTGGTCCTGTAGACTATCACTTTCAATGAGGAGGGATATGTGAAAAGTCTGTTGCACTGGTTCATTGTGGCTGTTGATGAGCCATCAACAAAACCTCTTGTTCTTTGGCTTCAAGGAGGTCAATATCTCATTCCCAACTTTTTTCCCTTTTATTCCATTCTTGTTGTACTATTTCTCATCTTTTAGCTTGAGCTAGTTTGACTACAGCGTTTTGATGATTTTCTTTTGTCTATATCAGTTAAAATATGATCAAATTCCATTTTCTTGAAATTGTATGATTTCCTCATCTAAGATTGGATAATTTTCTGATATTTAGCAGCTATCCTCCGGAATTAGTCGCGGTGCATGCAAGCTGACCCGGACACCACAGCTAGAAAAACAAAATCTGATATCGGGATACTAATCTGCGGTTTTTCCGCATTACTTTTGCACATTCTTTCTAAAAGTATAAAAATCTTTCCTTCCATGACGATACTTTTATGTGCATATGTCTAGACAAAATGCTTCTTGGTTGTTCGTCATTTATTTTTCTGACTGAAGAAATGGTTCTTACAGGGCCTTGATGTTCATTGATTGGCTATGGACTAGCTGAGGAAGTTGGACCTTTTCATATTGAGAAAGATTGGAAGTACCCTTTATTGGAACCCTTACTTTCGTAACTTAGGTCCGTACTCAGACCCCCCCCCAAAAAAAAAAACATTCCCTCTTTCCTCCTGTTTAGATGTTGCTAGTTGTAGAGTCACACATCCAGCTTGAATAACATCTGCAGTTTGCATGTGGTTATGGGAAATAGTTTATGGTAGTTCTAGAACTTACAAGGATAGTGGCTGATGAATTTCTTATTTGCAGATGCAAACCTATTATTTCTCGACTCTCCTGTTGGAGTTGGTTATTCATATTCAAACATTTCCTCTGGTCATCTCAAATTATGGCGATAAAGAGTACTGGAAGCTATTGGATCTGTTTGTATCAACTTTTTTCCTTCCAACGATGAATGATATTTCACCTGTTTACAACATGCTATAAATTTGTACCTTCAATTATTGTGTTGCAGCTGAAGACTCCCTAACATTTTTTCTCAAGTGGTTTGAACGGTTTCCAGAATATAAAGGAAGAGACTTTTATATGTCAGGAGGGAGCTATGCTGGTAAACTATTTGTCTAACCACTAATTGAACTTCTGTTCCCACACATATTGTGATTAGCTGTATTCACTGGGAAAAAAAAAGTTTGTTCACCTCCATCATTTACTATATGCATCTGATTAGATGTTTCAAGCCAAGCTGTAGGTGAAGCTTTGAGGACTTGTTTACTTTCAGTTAAATTCACTGAATGAGTTGGAGCAATTTTGATAGTGAAATCACCAGTAATGACTCCAATTTTTGTAGTTTCCTTTGACTGATGACTACCATGACTACTTGGGATTTTTCTAATTCATGTGGTCTGATTTCTGATCAAACACTCAAGCAAGCAAATGTTTTTTTGTGACTTCCAGCCATTTTAAAAACTTGGGAGCAGTGTAAATAGATTGTTAGTAAGCTTAATGAAGAGCTTGGAAACATCAATGAGTACAACATCGTCACTCGGACATACACACACATTCTCAACCAGTTATTGAGAAGTAGCAATGTTTTGCTCTGCACACAGATTGGTGGTATAGTTAATAGTTGATTTAACGTCTAATGAACCTTGGGTGCATGTGGTTCCGCCACTGAATAGGGGAACCACCCAGCTTCCAAACTCGGATGTCTGGGTGGGAGTTCTATTAAAAACAAAACAAATATGTACAACAAGGGAGGGGACATAAACCTTACTCCCTAATGCCATGAGAGTTGGACAAGCCCAACTCTGTACAAAGTATATGCAACCTACCTATCATATGCAGCTAAGCTAGCATGTAATGCAAAATGCATGCCCTATATGAGAAGAGGACTCCTCTTCTTTACATTATTATGAATGCAATTTAAACTATACATATGATGCATGAAGTGCAACCTTAAGTGAGAGGACTCCTCCTCCTCTTTACAATAACAACTAAACCTAAACTACTACGACCTACGGACTCTAGACTGCCTATCTACGTTTCCTCGGCTGCAGAACGTAGATAATACTAACAAACCTACTAGAGTCACCCCAAGACTCACTACGGAGTCTCCTCCTCAGATCACGGGGAGGAGTATACTCCTCTCCGTAGTGGTAGTAAAAAATATCCGGTTGGTACATGGTACCATCTGGACGAAGCCAAAATAACCCTCCGCTCCACTATATGAGCTCGGTCACTAGGGTGTAGTACCAGACATAGTGAGTAATGTCTATGTCACGCATCCTAAGGGTAGAACCTACCCTTCGCTGATATATGAGAAGGATAATATTTCCCACCCGAGGAGTGCCTACAAAATAGTATACAGTTCAAAATTAATACATCGCACTAAAAAGTAATTAAGCATGCACACGTGTTGATGATTATAGCTTATCTGTTACACTTAAGCAGAGATGAGTAATCAAAACTAGAGTAGCAAGGATTTAAGCAACGTCTAAGCTAAATAAGGAATTTGAGCAAAATTAGGTTACAGCCATTTCCCTACATCGAACCCCAAAATCTGATCCTTACAGCTACTGATATATTGAGCACTAAATTAAATAATATGAAAAGAAAGATTATGCTTATCCACATCCAACTGGCATTGGACTTGATTGAAAGAAATTAAACGCATACAAGGACCAAAGTGTAATAATCATGACTTATACTTAAAACCCAGTTTGACTAAATTGTAAAGCTTGTATAACGAATCAACTACCTATTAATGTCTGACCATCATTTGTAGAGGTGGCAAACGAGTAGGATATGGGCGGTTGAAAATAGATAATGAGAAAACGGATAAATTATTCGATCCGATCCATATTTAATATGGATAAAAATGGGTTAACCAACGGATAATATGAATATTCATATTATCCACGGCTTCTTGAATATGATAACTTTTGGAAGAATTTCTGGTATCCTAAACTTAAGGAACCCCCAATTTGAGGCTTTACAAATGTAAAAGTTAAATTCATTAGTTATTCATTAGTTATACATTGATTATCTATTTTCTAAGTGGATAACATGGTTCTTATCCATATTTGACCATTTTTTAAGAAGTTTATTATCCAATTAATTTTTTAATGGATAATATGAGTGAATAACTGTTTTCTTTTAACCATTTTGCCGGGGCTAATCATTTGTAACACTTTCATCTAGTTATTTGAAAAGAAAACAAAACATTTTAACTAATACTCATGAGTCAGAATGCAGTTGCTTCAGCAATTATTTCACTTTCATACTTGAACTGCTCAAGTATCAAACACGACTATATATCTGGACTGCTCAAACATCTAGAGGCACTACACATTTGATACTCGAACTTAGTAGGCGTTTGGACATAAAATTATAATTTAAAAAAAAAAAAAATATTTAGAGTTAAGTTGAAAAATGGTATTTGGAATTTGAAATTATGTTTGGATATACATTTTACTTGATAAAATATTGTAGTTTTGTGAGCGGGGGAAAAGTTTTTTCTGAAAATTCTGAAAAAGTGGTTGGTTTTTGAAAAACTCATTTTCTAAAAACTTGCAAACGTTTATGGACAAACACATTTTTTTTTGTATGTACAAAAGGGGCCTTAATACAATCCTAACTTACAAAACTCAACAAACCCAAAACTTTACACAATTTATATACTACTATTGTTTACCCGAAAAATCGGATATAGTTGAATTTATAAGTAGTTCTAAGAATATGTGATATAGCTTGACATATATCGTACGTAGAAGTGGAAATATTTTGATTCTTGGCTATAGAAATGAGATATAAATTGTTGAACTAGAAGAGTGAGTATGCTGAGTAAAAACAGGCTTAAGAGATTTATCCTTCAATAAATAGAAGTAGTTTTTTCTTACCATGTGTCAACCTGCTTGTGCTTACAAGGATTCTCCCCTTTATAGTAGAGGGATCTTACTTTATTTATAATAAAAAATATATAGTAAAAAACCCATGATGAATTGTCTCTTCCTCGATTCCTGCCAAGATTCTCTCCCCTAGTGCGGTTGCAATGGCTCCTGTCTTCGAGCTCGATACTGGCTCGAGTTCGGTATTGGGTCGAGCCCTCGGCCTTGAGTTCGAGTTCGACATTCGGGGTGAGTGTCAATCGGTCTGTGCATCTCCGACAACTTTCTCTTTGCCTTGCTATTCGATTTGGTCATGGGCTTGATAATGATACCGAGCCGATTCCTCGATCGGTCTTGGAGCTTGAGGCTTGTTTGTACTATCCTCGGAACTCGTCTCGAGCGCTCACTTCGATTGCTTACTATTCGAATTCGATCAAACGTGCGGAGGCCGAAATCTATTTCGACCGTATACAGATAGTCCCCTCGTTTCTCAGGAAGAATGTGATGAGAAGCGATATGATTTTTGACGGCCCGATCAAATTGTAAGCTGGCATTTTCACTAGACTCGATCGTGATGTATGTGATAGCTGTCCCGTCGATTTAGTCTTTCAAGGTATTTAATGCAGGTCAGACGGTGGTCGGCCACCGCTAATACTGAACCCCCACGATATAAACCTATAAATAGCCCTTCCATTTATCATTTACCACTTTTATATCTTCAACCTTCCAAATTTTCTTTACTCTTTCTACCTCTATTTCGCCGCTTGTAGAGCCACCTTCATCAACCTTTCATTTTTCTTTGCTTTTCTTTCTCTTACATCAATGGCAAAAACTTCAAAAATTGTACCTCAGAAGGAGAAAACTTCCTCTTCACGGCCATTCGGCGACAAGGTGCCGGTGGAGCCGCTTCCCCATGAGTATGTTCTTGGCCCGTGTACTCTGAAGATCGATTTTAAGGTTGAAAATCCTTCATCGGTTCCAGATCGATGTGAGCATGTGTCGATGTACATGTGCTCGATAACAGAGGGCCATCTCGAGGATGTGAGGAAAGACTGCAACTGGGGTCCCGAGGTTGTGTTGCAAATTCCCTCTCCCGAAGAGAGCGTCATCACTCATGTGGAGAGGTTTTTAAGTGTATATACTTACCCTTTCACGTTGGGTCCCGTCGACTCACTGATCATTGATTTTTGCAAAAGATATTAGGTAACTCTCGGTCAAATTCATCCTTCTCTATGGCGCATAGTGACCTTACTTCGCTTCTTCTCCAACAAGGTTAGGGGGATGGATTTCACCCTAAATCACCTCATACGATTGTATCGGCCTCAAATCTTTCGAGGAATAATCAGGCTTCATCATCGAACATCGAAAGCTTTAATGTCGAGCATCGACGAAGATAAGGATCGGGGTTGGATGGGCCGTTATATTTGGGTGAGGACCCGCGACCTCATTCCGGAAGAGAAGATGTCGTTCCTTGAGGAATGGAATTTCGACCGTAAGTGGTATTCATAAGGCGTTGCTTTTTTGTATCTTTCTCTGATTCTATATGATATCTTTCTCTGATATATAGCTGCCCCTTGGATGCCACAAGCGGTACCCTACCTCGAGGATTGGGTTCAGAAGTTAGCCTCAACTTTCTCTTATGCCGAACGCGCTTGGCGTGATTTGGTAAAAGGTAGATGGGAGGCCAAGAATCACGGTAAGGTTCACTTCTCGTGTTCTTCGAAATGTTTTTATGCTCCATTCGTTACCGACTTCCTTTCATGCAGGTGTAACCAAGGATGCCGTTTTGAGGCCTTCGAGTAGTTAGGAAGGAACCAAGTCCCCGATCCCGGAACCAGGGAAAGATAAGAAGCGAAAAGTTGCCTCTCGGTCAGAGGACCCCAAGCCCAAACTCGAAGGGTGAGGAGGAAGGCAATCGCTCTTTCGACGAACTCGGTCCAGCGACTGAGAGAAGAAGAAGAAGATGATGCCTCGGCTTTGGTGATTCGATTTGCGAAAGTCTTCTTTATTTTCTTAAATTCCGTGTAGAGTCAAACTATCTCATCTAAATTGAAATGAAGGGAGTACCAAAATAGCAACCACAAAAGAGTACGATAACCGAAACAAACTAAACATATTCAAAACAGACTCAAACGAATAAAAAATAAGGTATTATCGGCCACGACCCAGGCCAAACGAGTCAAGCGCATGATTTTATGATATTTTGTTGAGTGGTGACATGCAATCGTGTCCTTGGAGCTAGATCTTCGACGTGCCTCGACAAACTTATTGCTTTCTTTAAATTTTCATTACGATTTGTTTTTTTGTTACTTTTTATTTGCTTCGACTATATTATGATTCCTATCTAACCATGTTGGCAATGGCCCTTCTACAAAAGAAATAGGTGCTTAACACTAATTTTACGGATGGAAAATAATAACATGTCAAGTGGTATTTACGCACAATGACATATATAAATGAGATTATGCACTTGTGCTTGAAAGGATTAATCGATGTGATGAGATGGTCATTTGACATTATCCTTTCCAATTTTGACATCTATTTTACAACAATTTTAGATTGTACTTATATATTTGTGGGACAATCATGATTTTGCTCCCTCATATCATTATACATGTTATACGTGTGAACTAAAGAATCTAGTGATTCACATAAATCTTACTCACTAATCAAAATTAATCAACTAACTTCTATGTGAAGTGACTTAGCCAATTCATAATCATCTCAAAAGAATGACTAGTTGCATTGCTCATTTGGGCTCCAAGTTCGATGGCATTGAGTCATCCCAAAATTCTTAAGCCTATAACCAACAAGATTTTAAGAGTGATGTAGCAAAGAATACATGACTAAATTAAACTAGTCTCATTATAACAAGCCATAGATATAACTTATCCAACTAATGGCATAAGTATATCAGCACAATCATTGAAGCGATTGCTAGACGTAGCAAAATTGAGACAAGATTTCATGGACAAAATTCGGCTTCTAATATATCATTCTATATATATAATATAACGTTAAAATAAGTTTAAATAACTCGAGTGAATATGAGTTACACGAACTTTAGTAGCTCAATTGATTGACTATCTAAACTTTCACTTTGTTGGTAAGGATTCGACTCCCCATCTTGTAATACCTTCCCCCATTCACATTCTCCTACCCTCTATGTATAACAAAAAATGATCCACGCTCCTAAGTAACTACTTCTTAAATATATTTACAGTCAAATCTCTCTATAACAATATCCATATATAACAACCATTCACTATAAAAATCAAGTTTTCCTCATAACCAAATTTTCAAGTTATATTTTACCTCTCTATAATAATTTTTACCTGTAACAACAATAATCATATTTATAGCAGAACACTCTTTGTAAAATTACTCCTCTATAACAGCCACATAGAATCTTTAAGATTACTAATAGTAGTTTTAAAAATATGCGCATAATTTTTTCTATTAAACAAAGTTTCTATCTTGCATAAGATATAAGATTTGAAGATTTGCACATGATATCTTTTCCATGGGACAAATTTCAAAAAATATTTAAATTTATTTTTTAACTGTTAAGCTCTTAGATTGTCTTCAAATGAAAGCTATTGGATACCTTTTTGCTGAAACTTTGGACATGAATCTTCGCTAATTCAAGCGTTATATCACTAATAAGAGAATGAAATCTATGAAACCAGCTACAATTACAAAGTTCTTCCATCAATCTTGGAAGAATTTATTTTTTTAGGTAGCTTTAAAATGCGTGCCTTAGAGGTTAAATATTTATACGTTTAATTATGAATTTATTAATAATCTATTAGCCTTTTTTCAATATTTAACTAGTGAAATGTGCATATTTTTTGAGATTTTAAATTTGATTTTTTTTATCTTTTATATGTAACACTAAAAAAGGAAAAAAATTGATTTTTGTATAATTTCTATCTATAACAACCGAAAAATATTTAAACGTTAAATGATGTTATGTGTATAATAACCATTCATTATAAAAATAAAAAAATATTGAAATAAATGAGACTGTTATAGGGAAGATTGACTGTATATGACAAATTTACTGAATTTTAGTTGAGGTTTTTTGTTTCATCTGAAAATATAAAAAGAAAAAGGCATTTCTTTTTGTATTTTCAAGATAAATCTTTCATTAGAACATTCCAAAGTAATTTAAAAAGAAAAAGGCATATCTATCAAGAACAAAGGGAGATTCAAAAACCAAAATCCAACCCGTTAAATTAAGTATTCCGATTCACAGCGAAATTAGATTTTGTTTGGTAATTCCGAATCCTAGAGGTTTTGGGATTTGTTTGTCAGTATAAGAATCTTGGCGACACAATTCTGTATTGGAAGTGAGGTTAATGTTTGTTTCAATTCCCAGCTTCTGAAATTTAAGTGAGTTTGACAAGCTTAGAGTGTGATTATGGTGAAACGTTTAAGGAAATTGTGCGATAAACGTGAGCTATCTGAAGATATCAAAATTGAAATATTGCATCGTTTGCCTTCAAAATCTCTAGTAGGTTTAAATGTGTATCCAGAAGTTGGCAAAAGTACATTTCTGATTCATCTTCAAGTTATAGCTATCGTTCTCGACGATGGAGGCCTCAACCCGAATTAATTGGTATTTTTTTTATCAAACCCGAAAACTTTCCAAAATTGGCTTCTTCTTCGAATCAAAGGAATCATCATCGAAAAACATTGATTTAGATAAGTCACTTAATTTTTTGTTACAAAAGCTGAAGCTCTTACAAGCTAAAAATGGCGGAATCTGCTAGAAGAAGAGAAAGAGGAAAGAGAGAGAGAGAGAGTTCAGAGAAGAGAGAATAATTTTATTTTCTGCATAAATTGCCTAATACAACCAACAAATACATATAATCAAATCTGACATTGGATTCCCTAATAATACTTTAAGATTGACATTTGTCCATAATCCACTAACAGATTCTAGGACTTAATTGAAATAACAATACTAATCTAAGGGACTCAATTGATATAATGTAAACTACAAATTAAACTTAGACATGGACTCAACTGTAAAATTAAAAACTTCATTCCTAACAATCTATCCTCCTTCAGAACCTTGTCCTCAAGGTTCATCAAAGCCTGGGAATTGAGACTTGATGAAATTATAATCTTCCCACGTAGCTTCTTCAGGTAGTAAGTTGGCCCATTGTACTAAAACTTGAGTTGTTGCATTGTTCCCTTTTTTCACCATCCTTCTATCTATTATAGCAACAGGTTCTACCAATGGTTGTTCTTCTGGAGAGCAGATAGGTGGATCAATAGAAGGTATAGTCTGAGATCCCACCCTTTTCTTAAGTTGAGAAATGTGAAATACTTGATGTATCTTAGCTGTAGGTGGCAACTTCAATTTATATGCAACTGGTCCAATCTTCTGGATAATTTGATAAGGGCCAAAAAACATGGAAGCGAGCTTCAAGCTCCTCCTCATTGACACATAAATTTGTCTGTATGGTTGTAACTTCAAAAACACCCAATCACCTTCTTCAAATTCTCTCTCAGTTCTCTTTTTGTCAGCATACATTTTCATTCTGTTCTGAGCCTTTTCTAAGTTTTCTTTCATTACTTTGGCCATCAACTTCCTTTCCTTAAGTAACTCATCAATTGCTGCTACCCTGGTTTGTGCAATCAACTCAAAGGATAATTGTGGAGGATCATAACCATATAGTACCTTGAAAGGAGTCATCCTTAATGAGGTGTGGTAACTACTATTGTACCAGAACTCAGCTAAAGGCAACCATTTTTTCCATTCCTTGGGCTTATGTCCTGTCATGCATCTCAAGTAGTTTTCTAGACATCTATTCAATATTTCTGTTTGTCCATCTATTTGTGGGTGGTAGGCAGAGCTATAAAGCAGCTGCACCTGCAGATTCTTGAAAAGTTCTTTCCAAAAATTATTGATAAAAAGCTTATCCCTGTCTGACACTATACTTTTAGGCAGTCCATGTAA
>AWOL01S0158274.1:0-12858 GCA_000715115.1 Nicotiana otophora | reverse complement strand
AGTGCATAGAGTCATAGACGGTAATATTTTTAATTAAAGTATTCAAAAGTACAAAACTAAAAACGTTTGTTGACAAAAGTTTTGTCCAAAACTGGTAAATACCAACCTAGAGAAAGAAAACTTAGAGAAATATCTTATTACTTGCTTAGAGTTATTTGATGAGTTTAGAGAATAATGGAAAGTAAAATTTTAGATTTCTTATATTTAAGTTACAATTAATAAAATGTGTATTGTGTAATATAATATATATTTCGGTACGATATTGGTATTTCGGTATTTCATTTTAAAATACCAAATACCATACCTAATACAAATTATTTTTTAAAACTTAAACCAAATATCATACAAAATACCAAAATATCGAATACCGAATACCAAAATTTTCGGTTTCGGTACGATAATTCGATATTTACCAAATTATGCACAACCCTAGAAGCAACAGTTTCCTAGAAGAAAAGAAAGAGAAGTCGGGGTAGGTGAGAATGGTAGGTGCGAATCCAGGATTTAAATCTTATGGGTAACTTTCAAGGTTTTTAGCATTAAACCCAGTGGCGAAGCCACCTTATAGGAAGGGGTGTCAAATGACACCTCTTCGCGGAAAAAATATACAGTTTCGGTAGGTAAAAAAATATATTATATGTATATATACTATATATTGACTCTCCTTAATTTCCTAGTATGTTTACTTTTATATATTTTGATACCCCTTAACCAAAATTCTGGCTCCGCCACTGATTAAACCCATTATATTTTTAAAATTATGAGTTCATATCTACTATTTTTATAATTTTAATAAATTTTTACATATAAATTTTTACTTAATTTCAAATGTTATGAATTTAATTGAGCCGTGATCATGGAGTTGCGGGTTGGACGAAAGACTGGACAGACAAATTTGTCCAGAAAACGAAAGCTATGGTACAATGAACCTGGACAATAAACAATACAACTCTCTTGGCTTCCCTTTTTTTTTATTCTTTTTGAGAGTTTAAGTGTTATTCATTAATCGATTATTTAGGCCATCAGATCATCTATACAGTTATTATAAGAAAATCTTGTATAAATGATAACTAATAACCTTGATTAGAAATCTGTACTCTATAAATGTAGTACTAATCTTTTTTTAATCGTTTTTTTGTGTGGGCGGAACTAGTGGAGTTTGTGTGAAGGACAGGGAAGAGAACCTGGTTCCTGGCAATATGTGTAAAGTGGAAGTGACAAAAAGTTTGGAGTGCCAAATTTATTATATCAGTAACATATACTTTCTNTGGGGTGTTCGTCGGTCAGTACGGTATGATATTTAGATATTTCGATTTGGTATTCGGTTTCGTAAAATACTATACAAATACTGTACCTAATTAAATTCGGTATAGTTCGATTTTTCTCCTTTCGATTTCGGTTTATTCGGTTCGTTAGTTTCGATTTATTCGGTTTGAATACTAACTAGTGCATAGAGTCATAGACGGTAATATTTTTAATTAAAGTATTCAAAAGTACAAAACTAAAAATGTTTGTTGACAAAAGTTTTGTCCAAAACTGGTAAATACCAACCTAGAGAGAGAAAACTTAGAGAAATATCTTATTACTTGCTTAGAGTTATTTGATGAGTTTAGAGAATAATGGAAAGTAAAATTTTAGATTTCTTATATTTAAGTTACAATTAATAAAATGTGTATTGTGTAATATAATATATATTTCGGTACGATATTGGTATTTCGGTATTTCATTTTAAAATACCAAATACCATACCTAATACAAATTATTTTTTAAAACTTAAACCAAATATCATACAAAATACCAAAATATCGAATACCGAATACCAAAATTTTCGGTTTCGGTACGATAATTCGATATTTACCAAATTATGCACAACCCTAGAAGCAACAGTTTCCTAGAAGAAAAGAAAGAGAAGTCGGGGTAGGTGAGAATGGTAGGTGCGAATCCAGGATTTAAATCTTATGGGTAACTTTCAAGGTTTTTAGCATTAAACCCAGTGGCGAAGCCACCTTATAGGAAGGGGTGTCAAATGACACCTCTTCGCGGAAAAAATATACAGTTTCGGTAGGTAAAAAAATATATTATATGTATATATACTATATATTGACTCTCCTTAATTTCCTAGTATGTTTACTTTTATATATTTTGATACCCCTTAACCAAAATTCTGGCTCCGCCACTGATTAAACCCATTATATTTTTAAAATTATGAGTTCATATCTACTATTTTTATAATTTTAATAAATTTTTACATATAAATTTTTACTTAATTTCAAATGTTATGAATTTAATTGAGCCGTGATCATGGAGCTGCGGGTTGGACGAAAGACTGGACAGACAAATTTGTCCAGAAAACGAAAGCTATGGTACAATGAACCTGGACAATAAACAATACAACTCTCTTGGCTTCCCTTTTTTTTTATTCTTTTTGAGAGTTTAAGTGTTATTCATTAATCGATTATTTAGGCCATCAGATCATCTATACAGTTATTATAAGAAAATCTTGTATAAATGATAACTAATAACCTTGATTAGAAATCTGTACTCTATAAATGTAGTACTAATCTTTTTTTAATCGTTTTTTTGTGTGGGCGGAACTAGTGGAGTTTGTGTGAAGGACAGGGAAGAGAACCTGGTTCCTGGCAATATGTGTAAAGTGGAAGTGACAAAAAGTTTGGAGTGCCAAATTTATTATATCAGTAACATATACTTTCTCTTAGGGTGTACACAGAAAACTGATAAATAGCGTCAAATCGAACCGGGAAAAAATAAACCGACATGGTTTAGTTTGATTTAGTTTGGTATTGGGAATAAAAACCTGATCATAAATAATTTGGTTTGATTTTAACTAAAAAAAGTTAAAGCGAAACCAAACAAACCCGACAGTACATTTATACAATTTTTAAAAATATTTTATACATAAAAATATTTTATTATAATATAATTTATAAATATTTCTTAAATTTTTTTACAGTTTTATATTTTAACATATTATTTCAAGTTTGGACTTAACATTTTTGAATGATAAATAAATTGTATAACCCATAAATGTAGTAACTCAAACTAACGAAGTTCAAATAAATACTAATACTAACAAAAGAAATTCAATTCAACACTAGAAATAACGATAGTGTTGGATAACAAATGACATATTTTGTGTTATGAAAACTTTTCCATAAAGAAAATCCGAAAAGACGAGAAAAACCCGAGACATACTTCCAATTCTTCTTTTTTGGTGAGGGGGTTGAGAGATGAGTGGTTCGTTATAAAACTGTCCATCTACCAGTTTAATTGTAATTAACTCTTGCCAACTTTTATTTATTAACATCACAAATCTTAAGAATCACAAATTCTGAAGTGGAACTTTTGGAGATCGGGACTTACTAGTTTCTTCCTTTTTTTCTGTAATAAATAAGGTATTGAATCTGCATTAGTTGAGCTCTTCATAATTGATACAAATTCGATGCAAACAAATTAAATAAAGAAATAGCGGGGATTATACAGGTTAATTTAACTACGGTCATTGAATGTTTTATTATAACAATAAAGTCATAAAATTATTTTTATCACATAAAAAAGATTAAAGTGTACCCATTTATTCATAAAATCTTGTTTTGTAGAAATTATTAAATTTTAACATCATTTGCATCCAATTAGGATCTTGATCTTTTCTTTCTTTTCTTCACATAGGAAATGAATAGTCGACCTTTCTTTTCTTTGTACTTACCTTTCTTTTAAATTTAATGGGATCTCGTTGTCTATGTTGAAAACAATGCCAATTTTCCTACCAATAATTAGTGATGCAAAACAGTGAACTTTTCTTTTCCTCCTGTTTATGGGTCAACTTAACCCATTACGCCAAAAAAATGTTAAAAGCATCGTGGTGGAGAATCTAGAACTGAATGCAGTAGTATTGGTCAATTCATAATAAGTGTAATAGTTTTATATGTATATATTTAAATTCTTTTATATGTATATAAATAATTTGAACAAAAAATGATTAATCGTTCTAAATCTACCTCGGCTGGGGATGAAGTACTCGTGTTTTATATGTGATCGTAATTATACTTCTAAACTAAATTATCAACGTCGAAAACTCAGATGCCTTCATATTTTACTTCCCCGGATTAGCCGATGATTACCGGAACAGAACGATAAAAGATGAAGATTACAAAGATTAGAGATCTCAGATTCCATATATGGACGCCCATTTAATTTACATCCACAAATATTTCACAAAAGGAAATATTAGAAATCGCAAAAAAAAGAAAAAAAAAAAAAATTCAACAAAATTGTTTGATGCGATTCACTCTCTTCATCTTCTTCGTGATTCCCATCATATCTTTACACAAGATCTTTTTTACTCAAAACATCATAGAACTGTGTCAAAATTCCTCCTTATTTTTCTCCATATTCGGAAAGTACTTCCAACATCAGAAACCATTCTCTATCTTTCTTTCTATTTATTTTTTTTGACTTGTAGCCTCCTCAATAAATCCCAGGATTGAAGATTTCACGCCACTGCAACTGTGCCATTTCTCACAGCTTTATTTGCATCAGTTTCTTTGGTTGGGGTTTCTGTTTTTGTTCTTGAGGATCTCTTTGATGCAGAAAGTTTCCATTTTCTTTCATTAGCTTCATCCATTTCTATCTGCTCTTGTCTGCATTCTTGGCTACAAAATGGTGTATCCCCTCTGTAATCAAACAAAAATTCACTCACATCAGATCCAGTGAAAATTAAGAACTAAAAAGAGAAATAGGGGTCAATATCTTTCGTGATTTACAACAATTACGCATCAATCACAAACAAGTTAGATCAGCTATACATATTCTCACTATTTATGTGTATTGTAAGGTCTCGTCATAAATTGACTAGTAATTTTATACTCCATTGATCATACAAGAGCCGGATCCATGATTTAAACTGTTCAATCACTGAATCGAATGTATTTTTGTATTTATGTATGAGTTCAACTTTTAATATTTGTTGAAAATCTAAGTGAAAGATATATGTAAAATGCTAACCTGTACATGAAGATGTCACTGTTGTGAGCCAAGGGTCTCTGGCAAAGAGTGCAAGCATCAAGAAAATGAGGTTGGTAGTGGTGATCTTCACACCCAGTGTAATATAGTGCAGCTGACTTCATTCTTCTGTATAATGAAGAAGAAATTTAAAAACCTTTTTTTCTGTAAAAACTGGATCTTGCTGATATGAAATTGGTATTAATGATAAGTGCAGAGAACAGGAGAAGAAGAATAAAGTAGATTCTGGGAGGAGGCTGAGAAGGGCCAAACTCTCTTATATAATGATAGTTGGCCGAGAAGAAGAAATAAAAAATGATTAATTAAACAATTAATTAAGTCTATAGACCATTTATCAAATAATTAAAGGACTGCCAAGTCACCAAATTCTACCAGCACCAAGAATAATGTAGTTTGCAGGGAGGGGAGTGTTAAGTAGAAACCACGGTAAAGTTGTTTCTATGTGATTGAGCGGCGGATGCATCATACAACTATCGAGTTCAACCAAATCTAATATTTTTGATATAGGGTATAAATTTATTTGTAAAAAATTATTAAAATTATAATAAATAGTAGATACGAATCCATAAATTTATATGTTTAACCCACATAACTAAAATTCTAAATTCGCCTCTGGCGTGACCCATATATCATGACTTTGAGCAGTGAAATTAGTCATTAATATTTGCGTCAAGGAAGAGTGTCTATATCATACCACTTGAGGTGTGACCCTTATTCGAACTTGCATAAACATGGATGCTTCGTACACCGGCTCCTGTTTTTTAGTTAGGTGCTGTATGGACCACTAAGTAATATTTTAGTACTAGTTGTAGTAATTCTGGGACTTCAGGGGGCAGACATGAATATAGGAAATAGTTAGATAGGAAAAAGAGAAAAGGAAAACCACTAGCTGTTTCTCAGAATCCAAGGGGTGGAATAGTGGCAGTATTACAAACTATACTGCATTGGCCAACTTGGACATGACAAGCAAGCAAGAGTACTTTTTGTAAAATTGTGCTTTTTGAGTGCACTAACTTCTTTATTAGCAATTTGCTCCCTCATATTTGAGGGAGTACTTGACAAGTGCGTGAACTTTGAATATTTTAGTATTAAATTGTGGTGCATATATTTCTTTTCAGATTTGCTTTATTTTGCAAATCTAGTATTACAATGTACAATTCTAGAGTAATTTTTACCTTTTCTGTAAAGGAATGCTTTTTCTTCCTAAAGTACAAAAATAGCCGTACTAACCCTATAGTACAAAAAATAGCCGTACTAAAAAGAATTTTAGTTTCAAGCTTCTTATGACTCATTTCAATTTAGTTTTACCACTATTCTTTTTCCTTTTTTTGTTATCTTGACATGGAGATTTTGTGATACAAATGACTTCGTTCTTCTATCTCAGTACTTAAAATTATTCTGACATATAAAGAATTAAAATTTTATTATTGATCAATTATTACTGTAATATTATGAAACTTCAGATTGTGGACATGTAAAGTTTTATGAAAAAATGATATTGAATAGCCGTGGTAAAAATAATAGCCGAAAAATATATAAAATATGTATATTATATATATATTCTGTATGTTATATACAAAAATTATACAAGTTTTATAAACTTTTTCGGCTACCAAATATAAATAGTTTCTTGCGCGGGCTAAAAGTGATAATACCCTAAGTTTTATCGCATTGTATGGGGTACAATATGTTCATATTTAATGATCGCATGGGAAAGCGACATGTGGAACTAAAGACATAAGATAGCCAAACTCGAAGACAATGATCTCGCTTGTCATCGGAGAGAATGATACTCATAAAGACAAAATAAATATCGTCATCCGGTAGCATTCAATGAAGAATATTGTACAACATTAAGTGCATGATCCGTTACAGAGAATATGATATTCACCGCCCATCGTTACACATTCTTCAATTACCCTCATAATTATCATTAAAGATGAGCTTAATCTTAGGACCTTATTCCCTAAGTGTAACTATAAATAGTAAGCTTTATCATCATTTGTAAGAAAAAAATTTATGACAATCATACACTATTCTATCCAATTCTCGATAATATTTTACTTTCTTGTTTATTGCACTATTCTTATTGCTTCTGATAGCTCTGCGACCGGAACCAAGATACTTGCCGTTTATTTCAATTTTAAGGCTAAGTCTTATATTTTTGTCTAATTCATCTGTTTTTTTTTGGATCAAATTAATTTACTTGTCTATAAAATACATATAAATTCAGTTGTACCGTTTTACGGGTAAACACACATAAATACTTAACATTACTTTTCATAAAACATAAAAACATTCATCGTTATATAGGCATATGAGTGTGTTAAAATGATTTTAATATATTTGTATTTTTAAAGAAGGCATAACTAGTAGTTCAATGTTTGATCTAATTCCCAAAATTAAAAATATTGCAATATTCTTTCTCTAGCTAAAAGTGCATCATAGAACAAAATTTTGTAGCTGGAGCTAAATTTCCCATAGTATAGGACCTTGTAGAAAAAAGCAAAAAACATAAAGTTGAAAATAAAACCCACTTATTTTCTCCATCATCACAAGAGACTTTTCATGATTTCTCTAGAAAAGCATCCCTTTTTGCTTTGTCATTTTTCTTTCCTCCCACATTGGAGCTGCGTCAGCGTAGGTCCCACGGACCCCACAATACAACACAGCTCTGGGGCCCATGTTCTTACATAATTAGAGCACAGCCAAGTAAAAACCATGAATTTGGTGGGACCCGATCTAAGGGGACCAGCATTAGACATGCGGGCTCTATTTTCAAAGTCTTTGTCTACCCCCTGCCCCAGCTCTCTGCCCGTACCCGTCGGGCAGCAATATTCTAACATGTTCAATTATTTTTGGTTTTCCGGTTACACGTTCATCCTCGTCAGTTCAGCAGCGAAGCACCAAATCAGTACTCCTCTGGACACGTGTTGTTTGATTTGTTGAAGAGGATTTGTTCTTGTTCGAGGCGTCACCGTTTACGAGGTCAATGGAATCTACGGCTGCGATCTCTCACCGGAGTAACTGAATTATTATTATTATTATTATTATTTTAAGGAACTGAATTATTGGGTTCACACAATTACTACTATACTTTGTCTTTTTTTCGCTCTCTCTCACTCTGTCATTCACACGTTGGATTTGTTTGGCCATTGTTACACATTCCTATTCTTTTTTAGTGGTTGTCGTACAATGGACCACCTTGTCTTTGTTCACTTCAAGGACAAGGTGTTGTCTTTGTTCACTTCAAGGACAATGTGGTTTGCTCTAATGGTAAGCATCCTTCACTTTCAATCAAGAGGTTGTGAGTTCGAGTCACCTCAAGAATAAGGTGGGGAGTTCTTGGATGGAAGGATGCCGAGGGTCTATTGGAAACAGCTTCTCTACCCTAGGGTAGGGGTAAGGTCTGCGTATACACTATCCTTCCCAGACCCCACTAGTGAGATTATACTGGGTTGTTGTTGTATATGTTCACTTCATTATTAACTCGCATATGTTGACATCATCAACCAATACCCACTATGTAAATTGATGTAAACGTAAAATTTTTTACGTAAGCGATGTGAACTTTAAAACTAAAAATATTACTCCATAATTTTGAGATCATGAAATGAATAATTGGGTTGGTAAGTGAATTTGATTCTGACACTATATTTGTACACGTCCCAAATTGCGATATTCATAAAAACAATACTATATGTATGTCAGAGCACCTCTTACAAATAGACCTGCCACAAGATATATGATCTTGAAATTTTCATTTCGCAGTATCTACGTTAACTTGTTAACTATTAGGTTAAGACGGCATTGGCCATTTAATTGTTTATTCATTAACCATAAAATGAATAAGTAATACTTTGGTGCAAATTGTTTAAGACTATTGTTGATGCGGCTCATATTGTTTTTTCCTTCAAATGGATAAAAGAATCGATTTGAGAAGGGAGTAAAAGGTGTAGAACTCTTTTGCCTAACATCAAATTCAGTTTTCCTATGATGCTTAACAAATCTATCCAAATTATAGTATGTGATAAGCAATCAAATGATTATTTCAATCAAACATATTGAGTTTTAGTACACAAAATAAAACTCTTCCTTAAAATTTCTATAGGAAGAATATATAGTTGTTATGTTTTCCTTATTTTTGGTATGAATCACATCAATGCAAATTATAAAGGCTCTTTTGGGTCAACAAATTATAGGTTGGATGAACTACGTCACAAATATATTATTATCCAGATAAATCTCAGTCAGTAAATAGACGTAGAACAATATTAATGAATAAGCAAGCTCTATTACTTCCTTTGTCTCAATATGTACACTTTTCTTTTTAACTTTTTTCCAAAAAAATACGTCTGTTTATATTTAAATAATTTTAAATTTAAATTTTTATTCACTTTTAATAAGATGATCTATAACAAGTCAAATATTTATGACTTATTTTTAACTATAAATTTTAAAATATTTTTTTATTTCATAAACTTTGTTCAGTCAATCAAGGCCGTTTAAAATGGGTCGAAGGAAGTAAAAGAGTCAATATTTCTGCTAATGATCAATGTACTTTTTTGCTAGAATTAATTTGTAATACATCAAATCAAAGAAACCTGGTTTTGGGAGCAGCCTCCCCAAGAAGATAATTCAATAGCGAAGAGATTATAATTCAAATTGAAATATCACAAATTAGAGTTATTGTAATCGATCTCCTTATTATAACTTTTTATTGGACTTTGCTTACATCCTCGTCGTTTAAAATATGAAAGAGGAGAAAAGGAAGAAAATGAAAAGGAGAGATCAAAGAAGGCACTTAATTAGAAGTCAATAACTCGATCTGATGAGATATATAGTAAATAAAATGAGGAATGATATTTTCTTGTTCCCTAGATTATTCTATTTTCTTTGTACTTTTCTCTTAACCAACGATGTTTCTCTTTTATATTACATGTGTGGAAGTCGAAGTATCTGACAAAGAGATTTCATTTGCTTATTTAAAGAACTGCAAGTTGTTTAAGATCTTTATCTTCAAATAATGAGTTGTGTGGTTTTAATACCTGGAACTGAGTCAGAAGCAATAATATCATGCATGTGATAGAACTAATTAACCCTAAAATAATTAGAGGTTATGGACCATAAACATGTGTGAGCATCTAAATTCCAAGTTGTAATAGTTTTCCTTTTTAGGAGTATTTGGAATTGTTAGATCAAATTAACAAGCATGTTGTGTTATTACTCTGTATTGTTATAATAAACAATTAAACTTTCTGAAAAAACAAAATAGAAAGTTATTAATAGTTGTTTAACAAAATAGATTCTGAAAAATAAAAAGAAACAGTATAGGAATAAATCGAGCCCACTGAATACACAGTGTGTCCTTAAGGAAATTATTCCCCTCAAGTACCCGAGGTGCTAGAATATATCCTCCCAGGATAGAACAATTTAACTCACCAGTGTATTGGTACCAAAACTCTGATGAACTGCGAACCACTCAATGGTCGTAAAACACACTGGAAAATATTGTGCAAAAGAAGAAGAAGAAGAAGCTCAGAAAATTTTCGTAAGGAAAGATTCTGGGATTCAAACTCTATTTATAGAGTTGCTGGCATTGTTTCTGAAAAGGTTTGCAACCTTTCAGAAACAACCATGGCTGTTGGAAAAGGTGTGTTTGAAAATATTGCGGGAACGGGTCATGGGTTATTCCAGATTGAATTTTTTGTTAATTATTTAATTAATTAATTAAATAATTGAAAGAAATTTTGTCCAAAAAGATTAATCAATCAATCTTTGACCGAAGCCGAGCCGAGCGAGCGACGACGGCGGCGGCGCGAGGCTTGCCTTTTTCTTAACTCTTTAAGAGCTAGAAGAAGCGCAATTATATATATACCCATCAAAAGCCTTTTCTTCCTCCGATATGGGACAATGTCCCTTTCTCAAGGGAAACTCAAATATTTCATGTTCTCTCAATTTCTCATTCACCTTCTTTAAGCTACACAAGCTTAAAATCCCAACATATAGCATATGTGGCTTTGTTTTTCAGCTGACAATGAGGTTAGTGAGATAAATGAAATTTCTATATTCTTAATTACATATCTTGAGTTCAAGCTTAGATAATGAATAACTTCTATTAGATTACATTTTTTCTTTTAATGAGCAGTACGTAACATGAATTCCAATTAGCCAGGCTAATGAATTTAATACCAGATATCTAGTTATTCATACCATCTTTTCCTAGGTCAAAATATATACCGACTGTACATGGTATTTAATAAGAAAAGTTGACATGTTTATGCTTATTCTCTCTGTTTTTTGTGGTATAATTTTTGTATGTTAATTTACATGGTAACACATTTACATTGATGATCATTTGCTTAGTTGATAAAAATAAAATAACTCATGATATCTCCAAATTATAATGAAGATTATAAAGGAGATATTACGAAACGATCGTAGATGATACAGTCGGATGAATACTTATCTCGTGTTAGGTATAAATTAGGTAAGGTTACAATTATTTAGATTAATTTTTGATACTTATGCCCTGGAGAGTGGAGACTTTATGCAGTATTAAACTTAATTAAGATACAAAAGTTAGTTTTGTGGCGCTGAATACTGTACATGGAAAAGTGAGCAGGGAGTGGAAATAACTTTTTGGGTTTTATTTTTCAAATAACTTAAGTACCAAATGTTCAACTAATTAATCCTAATTATTGAACGGTGGAGCCAACTTGCCACCAATTAAGGTGGCATTTATTTGAAGATTTTGTGTCTTAGCGAACACTCTCCACTTCTAACTAAGTGGTTGTGAGTTCGAGTCACCCCAAGAGCAAGGTGGGGAGTTTTTGGAGGGAAGGATGCCGAGGGTCATTTGGAAACAGCCTCTCTACCCCAGGGTAGGGGTAAGGTCTACGTATACATTACCCTTCCCAGATCCTACTAGTGGGATTATACTGGGTTGTTGTTGTTGTTGTTGTTGTGTCTTCGCGAAAAATGTTTGTTTGTGTTATGAAATAAAAGCAATTTAGTAAAACATGAACAAGAACAAGTTATGAAATAAAAGCAATTTAGTAAAACATGAACAAGAAATGGAGATAGAGAGAAGGAAGAGTATTTCTTCTTCAANGACAAGGTGGGTTGCTCTGATGGTAAGCACCCTCCACTTCCAACCAAGAGGTTGTGAGTTCGAGTCACCCCAAGAGCAAGGTGGGGAGTTCTTGGAGGGAAGGATGCCGAGGGTCATTTGGAAACAGCCTCTCTACCCCAGGGTAGGGGTAAGGTCTACGTATACATTACCCTTCCCAGATCCTACTAGTGGGATTATACTGGGTTGTTGTTGTTGTTGTTGTTGTGTCTTCGCGAAAAATGTTTGTTTGTGTTATGAAATAAAAGCAATTTAGTAAAACATGAACAAGAACAAGTTATGAAATAAAAGCAATTTAGTAAAACATGAACAAGAAATGGAGATAGAGAGAAGGAAGAGTATTTCTTCTTCAATTGTGTGTATTTTCCTATCTATTACAAGGCCTTTATATAGGCATGAAAAGTGAAGAAAAATATGTCATTGAATATGTCATTAAGCATAGAAATATGTCATTGAATATGTCATTAAGCATTTGAGAAGATCATGGAGGAAGAGTAGACATCCACCATAATTTGATTTTTCTTATAACACTCCCCCTTGGATGTCCATAGATAATGTGCCTCGTTAAAACCTTATTAGGAAAAAACCCTATGGGAAAAAAAATCTTAGTGAAGGAAAAAGATTACACATGTTTAGAAATACGCCTTTTGGTTGCCTCGTTAAAAACCTTGCAAGGAAAACCCAGC
>AWOL01S0158270.1:0-44317 GCA_000715115.1 Nicotiana otophora | reverse complement strand
CCACACCAGGTTGCACTGCCAAGGAAGCCGCCAAGCTATTCTTTAAGAATGTGGTGAAGTATTAGGGCTTACCAAGGCATATTATCAGTGATCGAAACCCCCGTTTTACTGGGAACTTTTGGAGAGAATTATTCGACATACTTGGCACGGAACTGCACTTTTCCACTAGTTTCCACCCACAGACAGATGGACAAACGGAACGGGTCAATGCCTTACTAGAATGCTACTTGAGGCATTATGTAAGCGCGCATCAGAAAGATTGGTCAAGGCTCCTAGACATCGCCCAATTCTCTTATAACTTGCAGCGGAGTGAGTCCACAGGACGGACACCATTTGAGCTAGCCACAGGCCAACAGCCACAAACTCCACATTCATTACCAGCCACGTTCGAGGGAAAGAGTTTGGGGGCTTATCATATGGCCAAAGGATGGGAGGAGCAGCTTGACACTGCTAAGTCCTACTTGGATAAGGCAGCTAAGAAGATGAAGAAGTTTGCAGATCGTAAGCGGCGTCCCACAGACTATAGAGTTGGGGACATGGTCATGGTGAAGTTTAATCCAAGACAGTTTAAGGCACTACGGGGCATGCATCAGAATCTGATTCGCAAGTATGAGGGGCCATTTAAGATAGTCGCCAAGGTAGGCAAGATATCATACAAGCTTGACATGCCAGCATATCTTAAGATCTACCCTTGTCTTCCATGCCAGCATGCTGAAGCCCTATCACGAAGACAATGATGATCCAAGTAGGGGCCAATCAAGTTGAGCGCCTATTACTATCACCGCCTCGCACGACCGGGAGATTGAGTCTATTATTGATTACCAGGCCAGGCGAAAACAAGGGCAAAAAGCCACCGCAATGTTCCTCGTCCATGGGAAGGGGCAATTACCGGAGGAGGCCACATGGGAACGTNATATCATGAAGACAAGGATGATCCAAGTAGGGGCCAATCAAGTCGAGCGCCTATTACTATCACTGCCTCGCACGACCGGGAGATTGAGGCTATTATTGATTACCAGGCCAGGCGAAAACAAGGGCAAAAAGCCACCGCAATGTTCCTCGTCCATTGGAAGGGGCAATCACCGGAGGAGGCCACATGGGAACGCTATGAAGATTTATGGCAATTCAAAGATAAGATCCGAGAGTTTATGCAGCAACATTGCGCCGCGGTCGTCGCAACATTAGGTGGGGGAGAGTGTGATGACTCGCCATGTCATCATGCCACATAAGCACCACTTGGCATATATTAATGCCATGTGGAAGCTTACATAGGATGAATGCTTGCATTTGTGAGAAGATTCTAGAGAAGTATGGACATTTCCTTTGGAAGATCCTAGATGTTTATGGATTTGCTAGGAAAGTCCTTGGAATCTTCTAGGCTTGTAGAGAATTCTAGAGAAAGCCCTTATCTTATAAATATTAAGGACTTGTGTAACAATTAATATTTGCACACTAGCCCCTAGTAGACTAGTATATAAAGGAGGCCATTCATTTGTAATTCATCAAGCAAACAATTCAAGTTTTCTCTAATACAAAACTTCCTTTAACAATTCTCTTGTGTTCTTTCTACCATTTTCTTAGCGATCTTGAGTGTAGTAAGGCTGACTTGGCATATCAAGAACGTGAGAAAATTATCAAGTGCCATACGTGTACTTAGTTAACGACTAAGGACGTGACACTTGTGTGCAAAACGATATGTTTCGGCGCGTGTTTTGGAAGTTGAAAGTTCATTAATTTTGATTAAAGGTGCGATTCATTGTTTTGATATTGTTATGCGTGGTTTGAGGCTTCGATTAGGTTCGCATTATGTTATTGGACTAGTTGGTATATTTGGACGGGGTCCCGAGTGGTTCGAAAGGGTTTTGGACGAGGTTCAGATCATTTGGATCAATTTTTTCTAAGGCTGGTGGTGGTAGGATCTGGTGTGATCTCACATGCGGCTGGTTTTGCACAGGTGCGATGGTCGCAGAAGCGACAAAGGAGTCGTATAAGAGAGGTAAGAGCTGGGTGAGGAAGATCACAGAAGCGGAGATTTGGGGCTCATGTGCGGATGCGCATGAGCGATGTCTTGCGCAGGTACGGATGATGGCTCGCACCTGCGATGTCGTAGAAGCGGACATTTTGTCCACATGTGTGAGGATTGAGTTCTCAGCTGGTTTCACAAAAGCGGAGGCACTGTCGCAGGAGTGACGCCGCAGAAACGGCTAATTTATTCGCACAAGAAAGATGCCTCGGCAGAAGCTATATATCGAAAGTTTGGCTATTTTATTCACATTTGAGTTGGGGAGCTCGTATTTAAGCGATTTTGGGAGAAAATTTCATCACAAGGATTAGGGTAAGTGTTTTATACTCGCTTTTGATTATAGTTCGTGATTCTATCTTCATTTTTGGTAATTGGATTAAGAATGTTTAAAGAGAAATTAAGGTTTTAGCCTAAAGTTTCATGGAGTGAGTTTTTAAGTTTTGAACATCGAGTCGAAGTCGGATTTGGGTGAAACTAGTATGTTTGAACTCGAAATTGAATGGGTTCTCGGATTTTATAAGTTTTGTCGATTTCTTAGGTGCTAGCCCGGGTTGGACTTTTGGGTTGATTTAGACTTTTGATTAAAGATTTGACCTTTATCAATTGGGTTTATTTTCTTTGGCATTATTTGATGTATTTGAGTTGTTTTTGGCTAGTTTCGAGCCGCTCAGAGGTCGGTACGCGCGGGATGACATTTTTGGAGCATCGTTTGGCTTGCTCGATATTGGATTTGGCATGTTCGAGGTAAGTAACACTTCTAAACTTGGAGCTGAGGGTATGAACCCTGATTATACGTGTTATGTGATTTGTTTGGAGGTGATGCACACGCTAGGTGACAGGCGTATGGGCGTGTACCGTAGAAATTGAGACTCGGTCGATTCCGTAGAGCTGTGTAGTCAATTAACTTGTATTTTTTCATGTATTTTCATGTGTTAGAGAAATTGAGTTGTGACTCATATTAGAAATCATGCTTAGGCAAATGCTGGTATTATTGGGACCCACTGAGGTCATTTCTGCTGTCGAATTATATTTTTAAATTGTAATTTCGTACTCAGTCATATTCATTCATTACATATCATATCTCAGTATCTATTGTTATTTATTGATACATCATATCATCATTTTGGGCTAGTTTCATGACATTGTGAGCCCGAGAGACTGGAGAGATTGATAATTGAGTGGGGCCGAGGGCCTCACTGTGAGTGATATTTATGGGATCGGGCTGTACACCGCAACATATTTTATTTATTTATGCCTGGACCTAGCTTATTATAGCACTTGGGCTGAAGGAACCCCTCCGGAGTCTACACCCCCACAGTGAGCACAGTGGATATTATATTTGGGATGGAGTTCCCTGGGCATCAAGTTGCCCTATATATTCACATTTGGGATGAAGTTCCCTGGGCATTGAGTTGCCCTATACATTTATATTGAGGGATGGATCTTCCCTGGGCTAGACCTGCCCCGTACAGTACTGAGTAATTGAGTACTCTAAGAGTCTAAGTACATGAATTTATCATTGAGATGCATTGCATTTGACATGCGTACTTGAGATACATGCATAGTGATGCATTTCCTCATGCTACCCGGTTTTGGTGACATTCATGATTTCACCTGTATATTAACATGTAGGCATATAGATGTATTTTCCTCATGCTATCTAAAAATGAAACATCTTATATATTGTTGAAAGGTTTTTGGGAAAATAACAGTTTTCAAACTTATTCATATATTGTTAAGGTTTTCAGTTAAAGATTTGGGATCTACTGTTATACTTGAAAAGCATGCCTATTTTGCGTAAATGTGAACCAATTGAGTTATTTCTTGTACCATCTTTATTATATTGTTATGAACTGTTGCTGGTTATTGGAGTTGGACTTTGACCCTTGTCCCAGTTCGTCACTACATTCAACCTAAGGTTAGGTTTGTTACTTATTGAGTACATGGTGTCAGTTGTACTCATACTACACTTCTGCACCTTGCATGCAGATGTTGGATGCTGATGTAGCTGCATACGGCGGGAGCTGGATATAAAGATGTACCTGTGTTCCAGTCATAGCTGCCTCTTGATCTTGGTAGCTTTAGTATTTCAGATCGGTTCATGTGTATTTCAAAGAGATGGTGTATTTTATTTCAAACCATCTTTGTAAACTCTATATCTTAGAAGTTCATGATTTGTACTACCAGTCCTTGGGAAATTCGTGTATAAAAGCAGTTGTATTATCATTCCTTCTCTAATAAATATCATTTGAACTGGTTTATTGTTAACTGGATTACCTAGCGGGTTGGGTTAGGCACCATCACAGCTAGTTGGGTTTCGGGCCGTGACAGTCTTGGCTTAAGTCGAAATGGAAAGAATACTTTTTCGATAGATGCCCATGAGATACCACATGAAAGGTCAATGCCTTTACATAGTTGGCCACATTTTCACCAGTTGATTCTTCAATAAACCAGGTAAACTCGTTAAGTTCCTCAATCTCCACTTCTTCTTCAGAATCCACAGCTTCTTCAATCACCTGTTTCTTGACAGCCCGCTTTCTCTTTAATTTTCTTTTTTTTCTCTTCCATTTTTTTCTCTCCTCCATTCTCTTTTCCTTCCTTATTCTATTTTTCTACTTCTGTTCATCTGAAGGAAGAACACGAGCCAACTTAGTCATATACTGATTAAAAAATAAATTTGTTACTGTACATTTTGATTCTGGATAACTTGGAAGGTGATAGCAATAGTTTTTGCGCAAGAAATATACACCCACTTCAATATGCTGCAAATCAACAACAATAAAAGAAAATATATAAACTTAACCACAATATAATTCAAATTAAAAAATAAGTTTAGGGAATGAACTAAAAAACTTCAGCATGCATAAGTATGAAGTTTAGAAAAAACTCATTACAAAACTATAAACTGCATGACAAAAACTTAAGCATGTTCAGTATAAAGTATTAGGAAATGAACTAAAAAACTTCAGCATGTTTAATCTAAAGCTTAGAAAAAAAACTCATTACAAAACTAGAGTCTGCAGGATAAAAACTTCAGCATATTTAGTATGAAGTGTTAGGGAATGAACTAAACAACTTCAGCATGTATAAGTCTGAAGTTTAGAAAAACACTTATAACAAAACTACAGACTGCAAGACAAAACTTCAGCATCTTTTAGTATGAAGTTTTAGCAAATAAACTAAAAAACTTAAGCATGTATAAGTCTGAAGTTTACCAAATTACAGTATAAAAACTTTAAAACAAACATAAGGCTGAAGTTTTAGGAAATACAATTCAAAACCAATTCATAAAAAAAACTTAATAACTTACATCATCCTCAAGATCAGGGTTAGGGTCCACAAGCTCGGTAAAGAATGACTTTGGAATATCAATTCCTGCTAATTTGAATGGCTTGAAATCATATTCCCCCGCATCCATCTTCAACCAGTCTGTAAATCTCTGCATCAATCTGTTGTCTTGATTGACATAATGGAAGGGACATCTTTGTGTAGTCTTTCCTTATTTCCAATCTTTCCCCTTTGCCTTATGTTTAGGAATGACGTCAGGAGATTTCAACCAAATACTCTCCATACGAATCCTTTTCCCTACTTTAGCTGGTTTTCTTTTTGCTTGTTGTTTTTGCTGCTCAGTTGCAACTAACTGCTACAGTTCAGTAGCAGAGGAAACATCCATAGCCATAAGGATAAATACTTCTCCAACTCCCTGTTGTTCATGAGCTTCTTGTATCTCTTCACCACCAACAACAACAGAATTAGCTTCTGAATTAGTCTCTTGTGTACTACCCAGCGCAAATGAACATAAATTGAAGTTAGGGATATCACTGGTGTCACACAAAACGTTAGGAGAACTGGACAACTTTCTTCTCTTAGGATTTGGAAGAAGTTGTGATGCATCAGATGAGATATGCAAAAAATAAGGAAAATATATACATAAATACAACTGATACAAACACAAAAAAATGCCTTGTAATCGAATTGCAGAAAATAACTACCTGGTGTAAGTATTGAGACAAAGATGGTCTTAGCATACCAATGGATCCGCTTGCATTACCCTCAGATATGCATATATCTTCATGCAAAAAAAAAAAAAAGAAAGGCAAAAATATTAAATAATACTGACTAAATTTTAAAAATACTACATAGACACTTCACACCTATCTGTGAGCCAACCGGTGTGAAGAGATGTATTTCTCGTTTTTCATATAGCCGAATGAGCTCACCAATTTCTTTTTCGACTGCATCGAGCCTTTCTGAATAATCATCAAAATGCACAACAAAGAAAAGAAAGTATGTAAAATTTCAAACTGAAAATAAAAACTTGGTTTAAATGTAATAAGTTCGTGACGTATAGAATACCTTGACGTTTACCTTCCACTGTGCTATCTCCAGACTGCATACCTTTGTCGATCTCAGCAGCTCCAGCTTCATTTAATGGTGCAGCATTGTCGGCGAGTCTTGGAGTATTCTACAGAAGGATTTTCTAAATTCTATCTTCATGCAATGCAGCATCAACAGAGAGTTTTTGAGTCGTATCAATTGAAGCGCCATTGTTATCAACTTCCACTGCATATTGATAAGAGGATAAAAATCAACGACCTAATATATATATATATATATATATATATATAATAATAATAATAATAATAATAATAATAATAATAATAATAATAATAATAATAATAATATAGAAAATATTTATACCTATAGTGACAACTTCCTATGTCTCTGCACCTAGAATTTCTTGGCAACTAGCAAATGCTTTTGCAAACACATTGCCTTTCCCAATAAGAGTACGCACATCACTCAATGCGTGTTCTTTAGTAACAACATGTTCATCATTTTCACCTGCAAATACATTGCCTTTTGCAATAGGAGTACCCAAATCACAACTCGGTACATGTTCTTCGGTACAGGCTTTTCTTGTTGGATTATCCTCGCTCAGAGGCTAAAATGAATTGAATTCTCTCTTTTCTTTTGGGAGTGCCTGAAGAGACCTGCTTACTGGAAGGTGCCATTCTTTTAGAATGGTGAAAATGTTACCTACCCTATGATCCTCCTTATCTTACAAAGGTTTACTAGGATCCTTACCCAGCGGGATACACATTGCCCTAATGGAACCTAAAAGATGGGATGGGTGATCCGACAACGTCATCATCTGCACCTTTCTTGCTTCCTATATTCTCGGTTGATAACTGTTCATCATATCCAGCAACTTTGCTCTGTCTATCAACACTAGAACATTCCACTTCAACTTGCCGTTCAACACATTGAACTTGCTCGAATACTTGAACTTGGCCTTCCACATCTGCTTGCTCACCTCTTACATTTTCATCTGCGACTTTATACAGTCCATCATGAGCAACATTAATATTATATTGAGGTTCGAAGGAGTCGTTCATCCTATCATATTGTCGATAGTTCATGAATTCAAAATCTGCATCGTCATCATCTCTTCCTTTTGACTTGTCGACAATCTCAAACAACGTTTCAAACTTCTTATCAAAATATTCCTATAAAAAAAATACTAACAATGATTATTCTGAAAAAAAGAATAACATTAGCAGGTAAAAAGATTCTCTGTAAATAAGCCTACCTTGACTTTTTTTCATAACTTCGTCCACAATAACAAATCGCTCATCCCGTCGAAACTCTTGAATAATTTCTTTCGCGATCATGCACCTTTCTTCTGATGCTTATTTTTTAACCTCCCTTATTACCCTCTAGTATAGAAATAGAAACAACATAACAATTTCAGAAAATAGAAACATATAACAAAACTTCAGCTCTAAGAATGCTGAAGTTCAGCAAATACAAAATAAAACTTCAGCTCTAAGAATACTGAAGTTTAGCAAATACAGAACAAAAACTTTAGCCAAAACATGTTGTAGTTTAACAAAAACATAACAGAACTTCAACTCCAAGAATGCTAAAATTCATCAAAAATAAAACAAAACTGCAGACAAAACATACTTTACTTTTACAAAATACAAAACAAAACTTCAGCTCTTAGAATGCTAAAGTTCATCACAAACAGAACAAAAACTGTAGACATAACATGCTGTAGTTTTACAAACATAGAACAAAAACTTCAGCTCAAAAACAATGCTGAAGTTCAGCAAAATACAGAACATAAACATCACATAAAACATGTTATAATTAAGCAAAAAATAGTATGAAAAACCTGATTAAACAAAAACAACTTACACGACATACAGTGTTAACTAATTCATCATCAAACGCCGTTGTAGAATATTTAGAATGACTCTGGTACGAGATGATTCTCCAATTACAGGAATTTGATTGGTTTCTTTTGATCGACTCCAACTACGTGGTGATTCACCCGTTTAAGGAACCAGATTCAGTTCCTTCGAACGGCTATGGATGCATTGTAATTGTCCAATTAAAGGAATTAAATTCAATTCCCCTTCGGTAGGAATTATCTCTAATACCGTAAATGTTCGATATTTCTGTTTAATACAAAAAATATATTAGAAAAAATAAAATAAAACTAATACGGCAACATATAAACAAAACTATAAAAAAAGAAACAATAAAGCACATTAACTTACACCATGATTACTGAAGTAATCCGCATGAATTTCTTTAAATTTAGGCTCTCCCAAAAATGGATAACATAACATCCTCGGAACCTGAGGACATCAAGGTAGTCATTATCTTATAAATACTTGTTCCAAAGATCCGGAAAGTGCTCATAGAACAAAACACATAATGGATATGGAAATCCACCTATAATATATTCAGTTGCATTGGTTTTGTTCTTGTTGTCCAAAGCATGTTTCATTGAGGTAATAAGCTTCCCATAAGCTGCATTACCCCAAGGATAATTAAGGCAAGCCTCATCGTCTTCAACAATAGCTGCATACTCCTCCAACATAGTTGATTCATGCTTTCATCCGAACAAAACAGACTCTACAATAAGAATTTCCATAAGCTTCATAGCATCTTCATCACTCTCGCAGACGTGTTTGAAATTCACATCATCCTTTTTAATTTGATTCCATATCATATACTCTCAAATGTGTCATGACCCAAAACTCAACTACGTCGTGATGACGCCTATCATGATACTAGGCAAGCCAACATTCACACATTTCCAACACTTTCAAATTTAGAAATATGTTGAAACAGATTTAAATAGGTAAAAGTCTCATAAAAGCTGATAAAAACTATCACAACTCGATACAGAAGTTTCCCAAAATCAGGGTGTCATTGAGTTCATGAGCATCTATACATATACAAAGTCTAATACTTTGGCTACGAAAGCAGAAACTGAATAAATAAAACTGAGGGATAGGGGAGGAGAGTCAAGGTCTACGGACGCCAGAGCAGCTACCTCGAAAATCTCTGAATGACTGAAAGACTCTGAGAATCAGCAACCACCGTGTCCGGAAATACCTAGATCTGCACACGAAGTGCAGGGTGTAGCGTGAGTACAACCAACTCAGTAAGTAACAAGTCTAACTATTGGGCTGAAAGCAGTGACGAGCTTCACATGGTACATTTCAATTATAGAAATACAATACAGAAAGATAGACATGCTTCCAAATTTAACAGATAAAGCCCAAACAGATAGGATATGCCAAATACAACTCAGATAAGAAATAATGCATCTCGATATCACATGTCAGTTGCGTATGCCAACTGGAGTACAAAACACTGATGAAATCATATGCATACTTTTAGAGTATCAATCACCCAGTCCTCACATTCACTCCATCTTCACAGTCACTCATTCCACACAGTCACTCCATCCTCACAATCACTCAATCCTCCCAATCGCTCAACGCTTGCACTCACACTCAGTAGGTACTTGCGCTCACTGTGGGTGTGCAGACTCCGGAGGGGCAAATCCAGCCCAAGCGCTATAATAAGACAATCATGGCATGAATCAACAAAACATGTTGCAGAGTGCAGCCCGATCCCATAAATATCCTCACAATCAGACCCTCGGCCTCACTCAGTCATCAATCTCTCCAGTCTCTTGGGCTCACAAAAATCATGATAATCAGCCTAAAAATGATGATATGATATATCAGTAAATGGAAATAGAGACTGAGATATTATATGCAAATAATAGCTGTGACTGAGTACATAATTGCAAATTTAAGCAAATAATTGAACATGCAACGCGACCTCTGTGGGTCCCAACAATACCAGCATGTAGCCTAAGCATGATTTCTAACAGGACTCACAGCTCAATTTCTCTAACACATGGAGAATATACAGATAACAACAAGATTATGCAACTATACAGCTCCACGTAATTGACCAAGTCAAAATTTCTACGGTGCATGACCACACGCCCATCACCTAGTATGTGCGTCACCTCAACATCAATCACATAACACGTAATTTGGGGTTTCATACCCCAGAACCAAGTTTAAAAGTGTTACTTACCTCAAACCAAGCAAATCTCTACTCCAACAAGGCCTTTCCTCGTGAATCGGTCTCCGAATGCCTCGAATCTAGCCACAAATAATTAGATACAATCAATACGAGCTAAAGGAATCAATTCCATAAGAAAATACTAAGTTCTTAATCAAAAGTCAAAAAGTCAACTCAAAAGTCAACCCCTGGGACCACGTCTCGGAATTTGATAAACGTTACAAAATTCGAATATCCATTCAACCACGAGTACAACCACACCAAAATTACTCAAATCTGATATCAAAATCTCGCTCAAATCCCCAAAATTTAGCCTAAGAAGTTTTCTCCATTTTCCCCCAATGTTTCAACCAAATCACTAATTAAATGATGCAATCAAAGATATAATCATGGAATTTAACCAAACATAAGTAAGAATCACTTACCCCAATCACTTACTTGAAAATCTCTTCAAGAATCGCCTCCAACCGAGCTCCCAAAATCAAATTGTGAAATAAACTCAAACCCTCATTTTTGAAACTTTAAATTCTGCCCAGTTATCGCTTAATCGCGATCACGGAAAATGCTTCGCGATCGCGAAGCACACACTTAGCTACCCAGAAAATTAACCTTATGCAAATGCAATAATAATCATGCGAATGCGAAGCACTGTCTCCTCAGACCTACGCGATCACGTCCCTCTTCACGCGATCGTGAAGAACAAACGAGCGTGAACCCAGCTGCCTCACTTCCTTTTCGCGAAAGCGGCTTAGCCCATGCGTTCGTGATACATTAACTGCTCCAGCTACGCGATCGCCGGCCTCACATCGTGACCGCGTAGAACAAATTCCCATCAGTGACCAACAACTCTTCGCGATCGCGGACCTATCCACGCGATCGCATAGAAGGAAAACAGAACACTCCACACCAGCACGCTTCAGCAATCCTCCATGTTTCACTTTTTGATCCGTTAACCATCCGAAACCAACCCAAGGCCCCCGGGGCCTCAACCAAACATACCAACAAGTCCTAAAACATTATACAAATTTTCTAAAAGCGTCAAATCACATCAAACAATGCTAAAACCACGAATCACACATAGTTATGCCTCTCTCGATTACATGAACAAGTGAATATAGATGCAATAATTAAATCAAGCAAAAATGATTTATTACATAAAACTAGAGTTATAATCCACAAACAATCATCAATACACCAAAACCATAAACCCTAAAAGGAACTACTCCATAATCATGGAGAAATTCATCAACAACAACAACAACCACCCAGTATAATCCCACAAGTAAGGTCTGATCTTGAGTGAAATTCATCACAAATATAATTAAAGTATAGGAAAACATAGATTCGATCCAAACTCGGGTCTTCAGTGAGGAAATAATGATGAAATCCTTGTGCTTGTGTTCTTACAACTCCTCCTTAGCTTCCTTAGTTCAAAAGTATGTCAAAAATCTAGAAAATAACATTTTTCCATGTATTTATACCAAGTAGGGTCGGCCCCCAACAAAATCACCCTTTCCTAGCCGAAGTGGGAAACCTGCAAACTTATTCTTTTTCACGCGTCGCACCATGCGTCGCCGGCTGCATTGCAACATTGCTTTTTCTTGTCAGACCACAAAAACCCAGCCTCTAAACTTTGTCAAACTCCTGACATAAAATTACACTACTGCGTCGCACTATGCGTCACCTAGTGCGTCACATTAGTGCAATTCCTCAGTTGTTGCTTCTTCCTTGATTTTTGATGTCCAAAAGTGATCCTCGACCCCCAACACGATTCCTGCTTAATTCCTTGGGCTTTTACTCAGACTTCAAAGCTCCAATTATTCGATTTAGCTCCACAACATTTACATAACTCAGAATCATTCCTACAAAGCATAAAACACAAGTAAAATGCAGTAATTAGAGTGCAAACTAGGACTAAAACACAGGATTATAGCCTACCATCAACACCCCACACTTAAACCATTGCTCGTCCTCGAGCAATCAAACTGCACTTCACATAAAGACGACCTTTTTAAACAACTCTCCTAACTCATCACACCAAGAATAATTAAAATAGATTAAGCACTCTAATGTAACATCCTTGCCTCAAGATTTGACTCAAAAGCACCATGCATTTTTCACAACCCGCTCTCTTACTCTAACATAGAGGTGAACGACATTACCTTTCCTTTGTGAATCAATTTCCCTTACACCACAATAGAGAGTAGTTCCAAACACAATGAAATTTAAGAACAATCAGGAACTCAAGATAAAAAGAATTCACTCACTCTCCTAAACATCATTCATATGCCACAAAAGATGTACCATAGGCTTGCCCATAGTGTACTACTCTACTAATTGAGCTCATTCAGTCTAGGATCAAGTAGGACTTTAATTGGTTGTAATATAGGCTGCGGGAGGGGTATGATACATTTAGATATAAGAGTAACTACACCTCTCTTAGCACATTAATACATAATTACGTGTTCAAAACCCCACACTTATGTCAAACCATGACTCTACCTTCACTTCAATATACATCAACTCCCAACTTCTTTAAGTATAAATACATTAAGAGTTACCACTATCAAGAAATATTTTTCACAACAATACAACTATTTTCCTTTTTCTTTTCTTATTTAATTCAAGTGGCTCTTAATTTTTCAAAATAATGCACCTTCCTCCTATTTCAATAGTTTCACTCAAAAGCCAAACCAACACCCCACACTTTAACTTTTACAAAGTTCATAACAAATTCAAGTTTTCACGAGAGGTACAAGGTTTAAATAGATGGTCAATTTAAATAAAAGGGTAAAGCTTGTAATATGGTTGCCAAAGAAACATGATAACAGGCTCAACGGGGTTAACTAAGATACATAACAATTAGCTGGGTAAAACATATATCTGGCTCAACAAATAAACGCCTATATCACTTACTAGACTGAATAAAACCACTATTTCGCCTTGCAAATACACTGGGCAAGTTCTAGACACCAAATGCAATGCACAGAATACCCAAAACGTCACACACACATGGCACATAACTCACTCAGGGTTGGACTCATCAAGACACTCTAGTCAAAGCAGTTAAGCAAAGTTAAAATCATACAATTTAAGGTACTTATACACGAGTCAAACACTGAGCCTAAGAGTCACAACTAAAGCACTTACTATTCTCAAGGTATAATAAAGTCAGGAGATATTGCCTTCTATTCAAACCATAGCACAAGGTTTCCTACTCCTAACAAAAATAAAAACTACTACACCCGGTTCAAACAAAACCCTTGGAAAATAACCGCGGTACAAAGAAAAACCAAAGGGGAGTTATTACACTACCTACAAACGAAAACCTTCTTGTCTTTTTCCTTCTACTTAAATCCCTCAAAAAAACCTATCATGATATTTTTTTCTATCTCTAACTACTACAACCAATAAAAAGAAACACAAATACAAACATACATAAAAATATCCCCCACCCCACACTTTGGCATGTCCCCATGACATACAATTAAAAAGCATAAGGTAAAAAAAACTTCCCTAAATATCTAGTCGGGGAAGTCGGGCTCCATTCCACGAGCCCGAACCAATGCACACATCCATGCAGACAACTTCTTCTCAGCCTTTGTGGGATACACCCCACTCTTATCTTTCTCGCTTACCGAAACCTTCTCCTTTGAGCCCTTCACTTTCCACTCAACCCTCGCAGCTGACTTGTCCTTTTGTGCCCCCTTTTCTACATCAATCTTAAAAGTCACAGTCTCCTCACCCACTCTAAGCATGGGTTTTCTCTCATGTATATCCGATATAGCTCTACCCGTCGCTAAGAATGGTCTTCCTAGGATGAGGGGGACCTCCTTATTTTCCTCCATATTTACCACTATAAAATCCACCGAAAATACGAACTTATCCACCATAACTAACACATCTTCCACTATCCCCTCGAGTATAATAGTTTTTTGGTCTGCCAGCTGCAAAGATATGGGTGCAGACCTTATCTCTCCAATCTCCTTCTGTAATTTATGGTAGATAGATAAAGGCATTAAATTAATTGAAGCCCCAGAATCACATAAAGATTTATCAAAATGAATAGTTCCAACAGAGAAAGGTATAGTAAAACTCCCTGGATCTCCACACTTTTGTGGGAGCTTATTTTGCAATATCGCGCTGCAATGCTTAGTGAGCTTGACCACTGAGGTATCTTCTATCTTCCTCTTCTTTGTCTAGATTACCTTCAAGAATTAAGCATAAGAAGGCATTTGTGAGAGCACTTCTGTGAATGGTAAGTTCACATGAACCTGTTTCAGCATATCCAGAAATCTCTCAAACTGCTTGTCCAGCTTTTCTTTATATAGACTTTGAGGGAAAGGTACAGCAGGCATATGCTTGCTCTCCTCAGGTTCTTCCCTTCTCGATTTTTCTTCCTTCTTCTTTTCTCAGCTTTCATCGGGCATTTCTTCTTCTTGTCATCATCACTTTTCAGTTGCTCCCCATTTTCTTTTTCAAGTATCACATCATTTTGCATCGAGGTGAGATCTTTCAACACTTGCCCACTTCTCAGAGTTACAACATTCACTGTTTCTTTGGGATTTCTTTTAATATCAGTTTGGAGAGTTCCTGAAATCCTCTCAGACAATAGAGTCGCTAGCTGCTCAATCTGTCTTCCCAGGTTTTGAAACCAAGTGCCTAGTTCTTTGATAGCTACTCCATGTTCCCGTATAGCTACGCTATGAGTTTCAATCCTCTCATCAGTTTTCAGAATGAAGACCTTCATGAGATCTTCTATGCTAGAATGAATGGGCCGTTGAGGCTGAAATTGCTGCCTCTGCTGATTTTGGAATGTTGGAGCTCTTTGTCCCTGAGGTGTAGAGTTATTTTGTTGCCATGCATTCGCGGTACCCCTAGGTCAACTCCATGAAAAACCGACGTGCCTCTGACCCATTTCATTAAACTTGTAGTTTCCCACATCATTCACTTCCTCAGTTGAGGCTTGACACTCATGAGTAGGGAGTCCTCTTCCACATATATCACAAGTTGCGTGAGGCTCATTTTGTATCGAGGCTAAGATCAACTTTCGTATTTCTTTAGCCATGGCATCAAGTTGCACCTGCACAGATGTATTAGCATCAACTTGGTGAACACCAGTTGATCTTCTTCTTTCAGCACTCTCAGAGGGCCACTGATTAACATCTTCAGATAACTCATCAAGATTTGTAACTATCTCCTCTGGAGTCTTTTCCATCAACGGGCCTCCAATTGTATTGCTCAATGTTCTATGCGAGGCTGATGTCAATCCATCCCAAAAGTCCTGGAGTTGCATCCAGAGTTCAATTCCTCTATGTTGACACTTTCGAACTATCTCCTTAAACCTCTTCCATGCTTCAAAAATAGTTTTAGTCTCTTTCTAGGAAAACTTTTGGATTTCTCTTCTAAACTTGTCCGTCTTAGCTGAGGAGAAATATTTATCAAGGAATTTTCTGGTCATCTCCTCCCATGTTCTAATCGATCCCGTGGGCAAGCTTCTAAGACACTGATTTGCATCATCTTTAAGTGAAAAGGGGAATTCCCTTAAGTACACTGAATCTTATGACACACCATTGTATTGAAAGGTGTTCATAATCTCCTCGAAGTCCATTAAATATGTATTTGGATCTTCGTTCAACTTCCCTTTGAAGACACATCAATTCTGAAGGGTTTGAAGCAACCCTTGCTTTAATTCGAAATTGTTAGCTGCAATTGGAGGTGGTCTCATACTAGATAAGCCTTGATTGTAGACCGGTCAAACATAATCGCCCAACTTCCCTCTGAAGACACATCATAGCCCTTTTTGATTACTATGAAGAATTAATGAACTCAACCAGCAATATAATACAAAGATATCACAAGTTATGCCCCTCTCATTTACATGAACAAGTGAATATAGACGCAACAATTAAATCATCCAAAAACGATTCAATACATAAAAACAAGAGTTATAAATTATAATCCACAAACAATCATCAATACACCAAATCCATCAAACCCTCATAATCATGGAAAAATTCATCATAAATATAATTAAAGTATAGGAAAACATAAATTCGATCCAAACTCGGGTCTTGAGTGAGGAAGGAATAATGCAATCCTCGCGCTTCTGTTCTTCCAACTCATCCTTAGCTTCCTTAGGTCAAAAGTCCAGAAAATAATATTTTTCCATGTATTTATGCCAAGTAGGGTCGACCCCCAATGAAATCACCCTTTCCTAGCCGAATTGGGAAACCTGCAAACTTATTCTTTTTCATGTGTCGCACCATGAATCGTCGGCTGCATCGTAGCAGTGATTTTTCTTGTCAGACCACAAAAACCCAGCCTCTAAACTTTGTCAAACTTCTGACATAAAATTACACTACTGCCTCGCACTATGCATCGCCTAGTGCGTCGCATTAGTGCAATTCCTCAGATGTTGCTTCTTCCTTGATTTTTGATGTCCAGAAGTGATCCTAGACCCCCGAACACGATCCCGGCTTAATCCCTTAGGCTTTTACTCAGACTTCAAAGCTCTAGTTATTCGATTTAGCTCCATAACATCTGCATAACTCGAAATCATTCATACAAGGCATAAAATACGTAATAAGTGCAAATCACCATCAATTAAGATCAAACACAAGTAAAATGCAGTAATTAGAGTGCAAATTAGGACTAAAACATAGGATTATAGCCTACCATCAGTACTCAACTCAACCTGGGCTCCTAACTATCACTGAACTGCTCTCCATAGATGCGATGTAAACTGGTGCCCCGATCTGAAATGATGGACACTGGCACACCGTGAAGGCAAATAATCTCGCGGATGTAGATCTCAGCCAACCGCTCCGAAGAATAAGTAGTCCCAACTGGAATGAAATGTGCGGACTTGGTCAACCGATCCACAATCACCCAAATAGCATCAAACTTCCTCGAAGTTTGTGAGAGCCCAACTACAAAATCCATGGTGATACGCTCTCATTTCCACTTCGGAATCTCAAGCCTTTGAAATAATTCGCCCGGTCTCTGATGCTCATACTTCACCTGCTGATAATTTAGGCACCGAGCTACAAACTCTACTATATCCTACTCCACCCTCCTCCACCAATAGTGCTGCCTCAAGTCCTGATACATCTTCAAGGCACCCAGATGAATGGAATTCCGCGAACTGTGAGCCTCCTCAAGAATCAACTCACGTAGCCCATCTACATTAGGAACACAAATTTGACCCTGCATCCTCAACACCCCATCATCCCCAATAGTAACATCCTTGGCATCACCGTGTTGAACCGTGTACTTATGGACAAGCAAATGGGGATCATCATACTGGCGCTCTCTAATGCGATCATATAAGGAAGACCGAGAAACCACACAAGCTAGAACCCGGCTGGGCTCTGAAACATCTAATCTTACGAACTGGTTGGCCAAGGCCCGAACATCAACTGCAAACGGTCTCTCACCAATAGGAATAAATGCAAGGCTACCCATACTCACCGCCTTCCTACTCAAGGCATCGACCACCATATTGCCTTCCCGGGATGATACAGAATGGTAATATCATAGTCCTTTAGTAGTTCCAACCATCTCCGCAACCTAAAATTTATAACCTTCTATTTTAACAAGTGATGGAGGCACCGATGATCCGTAAATACCTCACAAGACATACCTTACAGATAATGCCTCCAAAGTTTCAATGCGTGAATGATGGCAACCAACTTCAAATCGTGAACAGGGTAGTTCTTCTTATGAGGCTTCAACTGACGCGAAGCATAAGCAATTACTCTACCCTCCTACATCAAGACGCACCCGATACCGATCCGAGAAGCATCACAATACATTGTATAAGAGCCAGAAGCTGAAGGAAAAACTAGAACCGGAGTTCTGGTCAAGGCAGTCTTGAGCTTCTGAAAGCTCTCCTCACACTCATCCGACCACCTGAAAGGAGCACCCTTCTGGGTCAATTTGGTCAAAGGCGCTGTAATAATCAAGAAATCCTCCATGAAGCGACAATAATAACCGGCCAAGCCGAGAAAGCTCTGAATCTCAGTAGTTAAGGACGGTCTGGGCCAACTCTAAACCGCCTCTATCTTCTTTGGATCCACCTTAATCTCCTCACTGGACACCACGTGCGCTAAGAACGCCACCGAACTAAGCCAAAACTCACACTTGGAGAACTTGGCATAAAGCATCTCCTCCTTTAGCCGCTGTAATACAATCCTCAAATGTTGGGCATGCTCCTCCTAGCTACGAGAGTACACCAAGATATCATCAATGAATACTATGACAAACGAGTCGAGATATGGCTTAAATACACTGTTCATCAAATGCATGAATGATGCTAGGGCATTGGTCAGCCCAAAAGACATCACAAGTAACTCATAGTGACCATATTGTGTCCTGAATGTCGTCTTTAGAATATCCGAGTCCCGTATCTTCAATTGGTGATACCCAGACCTCAAATCAATCTTGGAGAACACCCTTGCTCCCTGAAGCTGGTCAAATAGATCATCAATGCATGATAGAGGATACTTGTTATTGATTGTAACTTTGTTCAACTACCTATAGTTGATGCACATCCGCATAGTACCATCCTTCTTCTTCACAAACAGAATCGGTGTATGCCACGCTGACACACTAGGCCTAATAAACCCCTTATCAAGAAGTTTCGGAAGCTGCTCTTTCAATTCCTTCAACTCAACTGGTGCCATACAATACAGAGGTATAGAAATAGGTTGAGTGCCCGGCACTAAGTCAATACCAAATTCAATATCCTGTCGGGTGGCATGCCCGGCAAGTCTACAGGAAACACATTCGAAAAGTTTCACACCACCGAAATAGAATCAATAGTAGGGGTATCCGCACCAACATCCTTCACAAAGACCAAATATGACAAACATTCCCTCCCAACTATACGTTGGGCCTTCAAATATGAATTCAACCTGCTGGGAACATAATATGGAGAACCTCTCCACTTGATCCTTGGCAAACCCAGCATCGCTAACGTTACGGTCTTAGCGTGATAATCCAGAATAGCATGAGATGGAGACAGCCAATCCATACCCAATATCACGTCGATATCAACTATAGTAAGCAATAAGAGATCAACTCTGGTCTCCAATCTCTCAATAGTCACTACACACGACAGATATACACAGTCCACAATAATAGTATCGCCCTCTGGCGTAGATACATGAACATATAAAACTAAGGACTCACGGAACATACCCAAATAATGAGTAAAATAGGATGATACATAGGAATAAGTAGAACCAGGGACAAATCATGTGGAAGCATCACTGTGGCACACTGAGACAATACCTCTGATCACTGCATCTGTAGCAACAACATCTGGCCTAGCAGGGATAGCATAGAATTAGGCATGATCACCACCTGATCGGCCTCCCCCTCTAGGGCGACCTCTAGCTTCCTGAGCCCCACCCCGTGCAGGCTGGGCAGATGGTGAAGTAACTGGTGCTGAAGTCATAGCCTGACCCCTCTACTGAACTGGACCTCCCGGGTGACGAGGGCACTGTATCCACATATTCCCAAACTCCCTGTACTCGAAGCAACTCGCCGGTAGTGGTGGTGGGGACTAAATCGGGCCCCAAGTACCTGAGTAACATTAGAAGGACGTGGGACAGATGAACCATGAATCGATGGAGCACAAGATAAACTCTGAGCTATGAGAGAACTGAGAGATGACTGAATCGGATGAGCACTGTACGGACCATGGCTAGCTGATGCACCATGATGAACTGGATGAGCCATCTAAGCGGGCCTATAAGGATGACCCATGCTGTGGTGGAACTAACCCCTAGAGGGATCACCGCTAAAGCCACACGAACCATGAGGTCTCTTGGCCTCCCTCTCCTCGTGCTCCTGACTGCGGACCATCTCTAGCCACCGAGCAATATCGACTACCTCATCAAACGTAGCACCTGATACACTCTCCCGAGTCATAATAAAATGCAACTGATAGTGGAGGCCGTAAATGAACCTTATAATCCTCTCCCTCTTAGTGGGAACCAACCCAACTGCGTGACGTGCCGACTCTGAAAATATCATCTCATATTGGGTCACAGACATGCCCCTCCTGAGGTAGCTACTCGAATTGCCTGCGCAGCTCCTCCCTGCGGGTCTGTGGCACAAACTTCTCCAAGAAAAGAACGGAGAACTCATGCCATGAAAGTGGTGCTGCGCCGACTAGCCTGTGCCTCTTATAGGCCTCCCACCATCTGAAGGCAGCCCCAGTAAAGTGAAAAGTAGTAAATGAGACCCCACTAGTTTCTAGAATACCCGCAGTACGAAGAATCCACTGGCACCTATCCAAGAAGTCCGGGACATCCTCTGACTCAGTCCCACTGAATGATGGAGGTTGAAGTCTCCCAAATCTCCCTAGTCTTTTCTGATCATCATCACTCGTAATAGGACCCACCTGGGCCTGAGCAACTATAACCGGCTAGGTTGGTAGTACCCCCGGTGTCTGATGTCCCTACATCACCTGCTCTGGAGTACGGGTGGCAAGATTCTGAGTACCTCGTCCGGTCTGAGAAGTGGTTGGTACGGTCTGAACAGAAACCGCCTAAGCAAAACTAGTGCAAATGGTCAATATCTAAGCCAAAGCCTCCTGAAGGCCTGGAATCACAATGGGCACAACTGGTGCCTGAGTGTCACGACCCGAAATTCCCACCTTCTGTCCGTGATGGCACCTAATATTTCACTTGCTAGGCAAGCCAATGTTAGAATAATATTATCCATTTCAAAATAATTTTTAAATTTATTAATAATAAAAAAAATAAATACGGAAGTAAAGTCTGAAATGTAGTGAATAATCCAAAAAAATAACGGTGTCTAAATACCATCCCAAAATTGATGTCACAAGTGCACGAGCTTCTAAAATAATACAAATAAAGGTATGAATAAAATAAAGCTGTCTGGAAACAAACACACAACTAAAGTAAAGTAGACAGAGACTTCAGAACTGCGGATGCCGTGCAGTTATACCTCAAGTCTCCTCTGGTAGCTGAAATCCGAGCAAATTTATGATTCGCTGCTTGGACCAACTCTGAATTCTGCACAAGAAGTGCAGAGTGTAGTATCAATACAACCGACCACATGTACTGGTAAGTGCTGAGCCTAACCTTGACGAAGTAGTGACGAGGCTAAGGCAGGTCACTTACATTAACCTGTACGCAATATTAGTAACAACAACAAATAATAGAAATAAATCAGGTAACTCATTTATAATAGTTGAAGCCAACTCAGCAGTCATAATCAATTATTATTTCAATCAATTTCCGTTGCAGCGTGCAACCAGCTCACACAACATATTCATTTTCAATCCTCCCATATATTCATTTTAATCAAGTATATATATGGACTTTTAAGTAAGTCTATTGCGGCGTACAATCCTATCCCCCAATATGGACTTTTAATAAGTCTATTGTGACGTGTAACCCGATCCCCCCAATATGGACTTTTAATAACTCTGTTCCGGCGTGCAACCCGATCCCCCAATATGGACTTTTAATAAGTCTGTTGCGGCATGCAACCCGATCCCCCAATATATTCATTTCAATCAATTCTGTTGCGGCGTGCAACCCGCTCCTCCAATATATCCACTTACCAATTCTTATAGAAGAAATTGCCCCAATAAATGCAACAATTAATATAAGATTTCTAAGACAATAAGCATACAATAATTATGATTTAATTATGAAACAAACAATGACAAATATCAATTTATTATGAAAATCAGAAAGAAAATAGGCAGTTTACTATTTAATATGCTAAATGTCAAGTAGCAATTAATGTACATAAATCAAATAAGCATGTAGCAATTATTGCAGAAATTCAAGAATTAATATTTGACAAAGAATAGGAGAGAAACATTATCATAACAATTAATTCGTGTATTAAAACAAGCTTAGGATTTTCAAAAGATTATGCAAACAGTTAATTTGACGACATATAGACACTCGTCACCTCGCCTATACGTCGTTCACATGCATTTTATATAATAAATAATTTAAGGGATCTATTCCCTCAAGTCAAGGTTAACCACGACACTTACTTCACTTTGCAAATTCTAATCACTTACTCGACCACAACTTTTCCTTTTAAATTTGCCTCCAAAAGCTTCAAATCTATTCACAAACAATTCGATATACTCAATACGAATCATAGGAATTGATTCCATATGAATTTACTAATTTTCTAGATAAAAATCCGAAATTCAATTAAATATTCAATGGTGGGACACACGTCTCAAATCTCAAAAAAACAACTTACGAAATCCGAACACCCATTCCGAGACGAGTCCAACCATATAAAAATTATCCAATTCCGATGTCAAATGGACCTTCAAATCTTAAATTTTTATTTTTGGAAGATTTTATAAAAATCTAATTTTTCTTCCATAAATTAACGGATTCATAATGTAAATGAGTATGGAATCATGAAATATAATCAATATAGGATAAGGAACACTTACCCCAATATTTTTCCGTGAAACTCGCCCAAGAATCGCTTTACCCGAGCTCAAATATGGAAAGGGGCTGAAAATGGGATGAATCCCATTTTCCAAAACTTAAGTTCTGTTTTTTTTTATTTTTACCCTTCGCGAACGCAGTCAGTGCCTCGCGTTCGCGAAGCACATTTTTGTGTTGCCAAAACTTTGCTCTTCGCGAACGCGAAGGCAATCTCGCGAATGTGAAGCCTTGCCAAATTTGGCCTTCGCGAACGCGATACACCCTACGCGAACGCGAAGCTTTATCTCTTGGTGCCCGGCCAAGCCTCGCCTTCTACGTGAACGCGAACGCTTCCACGTGTTCGCGATGAATACTGCCCTCTTCCCTTCGCGAACGCGGACCCCTCTTCGTGAATGTGAAGAGTAATTTTTCACCTGCCTCCAGTTTTTTCTTTGCGAACGCGAGTCCCCACTCGCGAACGCGAAGAAGGATACCAGAAGCAGATTTCTACAGTTTTTCCCAAGTCCAAAAATGATCCATTAATCACCCGAAACCAACCTGAGCCCTCGGGCTGCAAACCAAACATGCACCCAAGTCCTACAATATTATACGAACTTGCTCGTGTGATCAAATCGCCAAAATAACACCAAAACCTACGAATTGAACCCCAAATCGAATAAAATTTTCAAGAAAACTTTAAAACTTATATTTTTACAACCGGACGTCCGAATCACGTCAAATCAACTCCGTTTCTAGCCAAATTCGGCAGACAAGTCATAAATATTATAGTGGACCTATACCGGACTCCAGAACCAAACTACGGATCTGGTGTCAATAAATCCAACATCAGTAACTTCTTAAAATTTATTAAGCCTCCAAACTTTTAATTTTTCATCAAAATTCCATATCTCGGGCTAGGGACCTCGGCCCCTAACGCGACCCCTACTGCGGCCCTAGCCTCTCGTGGCCCTAGCCAATGGTACTGGTGGTTGTTCATCTGGCATGGTAGCACGTGTCCTCACCATATGTGAGAGAATTTAATAATAGAAGTTTAGTTCCCGGAATCAACAAATTCGCACAACAAGAATACAAGAATGTGAAGTATTCCTAAGGGGTCGGAAGCCTCTCGAAGATAAGTATAAATGTCTCTATACCGATCCGAAAGACTCTACTAAACCTGCTCATAACTCGTGAAACCTATGTAACCTAGGCTCTGATACCAACTTGTCATGAACCAAAACTCATCTACGTCGTGATGATGCCTATCATGATACTAGGCAAGCCGATACTCATACATTTCCAACACTTTCAAATATGGAAAGACGGTGAAACAGATTTAAATAGGTAAAAGTCTAATAAACGCTGATAAAAACTATCACAACTCGATACAGAAGTTTCCTAAAACTAGGGTGTCACTGAGTTCATGAGCATATATACAAATACAAAGTCTGATACTTTGTCTAAGAAAGCAGAAATTGAATAAATAAAATTGAGGGATAGGGAGGGGAGTCAAGGACTGTGGTCGCTAGAGCAGCTACCTCAAAAATCTCCGGATGACTGAACAACTCTGAGAATTAGCAACCATCGTGTCCGAAAATACCTGGATCTGCACACGAAGTGCAAGGAGTAGCATGAGTATAACCAACTCAGTAAGTAACAAGTGTAACTATTGGGCTGAAAGCAGTGACGAGTTTTACATGGTACAGTTTAATGACAGAAATACGATACAGAAAGGTAGACATGCTTCCAAATTTAATAGATAAAGCCCAAACATATAGGATATGCCAAATACAACTGAGATAAGAAATGATGCATCTCCATATCTATATGTCAGTTACGTATGCCAACTGGAGTACAAAATAGTGATGAAATCATATGCATATTCTCATAGTATAAATCACTCAGTCCTCCCATTCACTCTATGCTCACAGTAACTCAGTCCTCACAGTCACTCCATCCTCACAGTCACTCAATCCTCCCAATCGCTCGGCACTCGTTCTTGCACTCAGTAGGTACCTGCGCTCACTGTGGGTGTGCAGACTCCGGATGGGCAAATCCAGCCCAAGCGCTATAATGAGCCAATCATGGCATGAATCAACAAAACATGCTGCGACGTGCAGCCCGATCCCATAAATATCCTCACAATCAGGCCCTCGGCCTCACTCAGTCATCGATTACTCAAGTCTCTCGGGCTCACAAGGATCATGATAATAAGCCCAAAAAATAATGATATGATGTACCAGTAAATGGCAACAGAGACTGAGATATGATATGCAAATAATAGTTGTGACTGAGTACATAATTGCAAATTTAAGCAAATAATGCAATATGAAATGCGGCCTTTGTGGGTCCCAACAGTGCCAGCATGTAGCCTAAGCATGATTTCTAACATGATCCGCAGCTCAATTTCTCTAACACATGGAGAATATACGGATAACAACAAGATTATGCAACTATATAGTTCCACAGAATCGACTAAGTCAAAATTTCTACGGTGCACGCCCACACGCCCGTCACATAGTATGTGCGTCACCTCAACACCAATCACATAACACGTAATTCGGGATTTCATACCCCTAGAACCAAGTTTAGAAGTGTTACTTAATTTTGTAATGTATAAAATCGTACATGTGATTATACTTCATTTTGTTGGAGAATAAACAATTGCTAATTGTTACGACCCAAAATCCACTATAGGCCGTGATGGTTCCCAATGTCACCGTTAGGCAAGCCAACAGTGAACTATCACGTAAATTGTTCATTTTTATTAGTTTCGAAATCATAAACTTTTATTAAGTAAGTAAATTTTCACTTTTAAAATTCACGGATACATACATAATTAGTATTGCATAAAATAAAAGGTGATGATAATATGCAAATCTGTAAGAATCAACTAGAATATCCCAAAACACGATGTCACAAGTGCATGAACATTTACTAAGGAGTACAACAATAATACAACAAATGTCTGGAATGTAAATAAGACAGGATAAAGTAAATAGTACGACGAAGACTCTGTGGGCTGCGATACGTAGCCTGGAATGCATCTCACTATAAAGTCTCCTCAACAACTGCGCCTACGCACCCAGATATCCACCAAATGGACCTGTCAGATCCTGCACATTTAGTGCAGAAGTGTAGCATGAGTACGTAAATCAATGCGTACCCAGTTAAGTATCTAGCATAACTCCGGAGAAGTAGTGACGAGGTGCCGACATCGACACTTACTAGAGGTCCAATAAAGTAGTATGCTAAATCCTAAACAGATATAAAGCACAACAATAATAGTAACCAACATAATCTTTCAAAATTTCTTTTAACGATATAAATTTCTCATTCTCGTATCCTATCTCAACAGCTCGAAAAATATCAAGTGTCAATATCAAATGAATAAGGAATACCATATGAAATTCCAGGTATCAATGGAAGGATAATCTCATGAATATTCGGACTGCTAGCGATATAACACACGATTAGGACGAGGTCGTACGGCCCGATCCAGAATAATGTGTACACTGCCGAGGGTAGAGCGACACGAACCATAGATACATCTATTATACTGCTGAGACGTTCGGCCCGCTTGACTAGAAAGGAAGAAACTTATCGAATCACGAGGCACATGCTTACAACACAGATACAGGTGCATAATATTGAATATACCCTTTTACGTTTATCAAATATCTTGGCATCAACTCAAGGTAATAAAGCTCGGCCTAATATATATATATATTTCTAAATCAATTTCAATTAATTAAGCTAGCAAAAATGAGTCTAAACAATTCAAATATTACATGATAAAGTCCTAAGTCTACCTGGACATAAATATGCTTTAGCTAAGTACGGACTCTCGTCACCTCATGCGTACGTAGTACCCACAACTAGTAGCACATAACAATTACATCACCTCGGGGTAGTTTCCCCCTCACAAGGTTAGACAAGAGACTTACCTCACTTCGAAGTTCCATAACCGGCTCCAATGCCTCTCCAACTCTTCAATTCAAAGACAAACGATCTGAAACTAATCAAACAATGTGCAAACCAGTAAAAATACACTCTAACACTCATAATTAATCAATTTATAACAATTTCCAGCTTCGCTTGAAAAGTCAACAAGTTCAACCCTCAGGCTCACGTGCCCGGATTCCGAAAAGTTTCGAACCACGATATTACGAACTCAAATATATAATTTATTCCTAATTCTTCTTCCAAAATCGTGAAAATAATCCAAAAATTATCAATTCTAGGTTTTTCTTCAAAATCCCACAGTTTTTCCACAAATCTCCATGTTAAATCCTAATGAAATCCTTGAAATCAACATACAATACGTGGAAAGTACTTACCTTGCAGTTGATGATGAGAATCCCCTCTTGAAGAGCTCCAAAAATCGCCCAAACCAAATGAAAATGTGGGGAAAATGGGCTAAGTCTCGGATTAAAAGTACCCCACTGCCCAGTGATTTTCGCATCTGCGGTCAACTAGCCGCTTCTGCGGCTCCACACCTGCGAAAAATCTATCATACGACCCAAAAAACGCATCTGCGCTTTCGCTTTTGCGGACAACAAGCGCTTCTGCGCTCACGCACTTGCATGACCAAGTCCGCTTCTGCGGCCCCAGGCCTCTTGGCCTAATTCCGCTTCTGCTATCTCTTCTCCGCATCTGCGACTTCGCAGGTGCGGAATTTTTCTCGCACATGCGCTCCCAAACCTATTCCACAAAATTCGCACCTGCGATGGCCCCTACGCACCTGCGTGACCATAGCTGCGGCCACTCCTTCCCTAGGTGTGATGACACCAGACTTCAACAGCAACAACATGTCCTAAATTCCAAGTTTCAATCCGTTTCAACCCTGAGGCCCCCGGGACCCCATCCAAACGTAGCAACACATACCAAAACACAATAGGACTTGCTCGAAGCCACAAATCACATCAAACATCATCAAAATCATGAATCGACGATCGAAACCTTTCTTTAAAAAACTTTCAAATATTCAAACTTCGACGAACACGTCCAAATTACACTTAAATATTCCGTAATGACGCCAAACTTTACGTAATAGTTATAAATCATGATACGAACCTATTCTAAGGCTCGGAACCTCAAACGGACATCGATAATACCAAAGTCCACTTCAAATCAAACTTAAGAAATTCTTAAACTTTCAAAATGCCAAATTTCCATAATAAGTGTCGAAATGCTCCCGGACCACCCGATACTCAACCTGAACAAACGCTCAAGTCCGAAATCATCATACGAATCTATTAGAACTTTCAAATCCCAATTGGCGATTTATTCAAAAGCCAACCTCAGTCAACTCTTCCAACTTAAGCTTCCGAATTTAGAATTTTCTATCCTAATCAACCCCGAACATCCCGAAATTCAATTCCGACTACACATACAAGTCATCACACATGAAGTGAAGCTACTCAAAGTCTCAAACCATCGAAAAACGCGCTAGAACTCAAAACGACTGGTCGGGTCGTTACACTAATCAAGCAGAATGCAATGGCGAAAACTATTTGATTTCAAAGAATAATCAAAAATCGTGAATAAGGAGAAAGAGAGAGAGATAGAGACAAGAGACAATATGTCGTATACTTGGAGAGAAAGTAGTCTTTTATTAAAGAAGGGCAAAATCGTCTTTTTATAATACTTTTAATTAAAAAAAAAGGTACGAATGCAAATAGAAAAATAAAACAAGTATAAGTTAAAAAGGGGCGACTAAATAGGGTACCCCATTCAAGTTTTACATATTTCTTACCACCATGTTATGTGCATGTGTTGGATGAGTTTGTTAAAGCGTTTAACTAACAAAATTTTAGTTGATGTTAAAACACCTACATATTAAAATCTTAATATGGAATGATTCCAGTTATATAAATAATTGATATAAGAAAATAATTTAAATAAGGTAAAATCTTAATAGGTTTTTAACTCCTAAATATTTGGACTTCATACATAATTCAAAGAAGGAATTAAGTCCTAAATATTAGAAAAATAATTTAAATTATTACTTTGTCTAATATAAAATTTATTTTTAAATGGTAAAAAAAGCGAACGACATTTTGCTAATGATATTCGTGCTTTTAATATAGTACAAATATAGATAAAAATAAGGCCAAACCTCTAAATTTATAACCAATAAATGAGTAAGATAGATGCCACCAAAAAGAAACCTCTTCCACTTTCCATTCACATCATTTTAAAAAACCTAACAGATACATAGCATGTTAAAGAATTCTCATGCTATTCATTCGAAAATCTCTCTATCATTCTCTTCGCATTCATCGTGGGTACCAATATGTTAATCCTCACCTATATTATATCCATAAACAGTGCTTACGTTTCGGATGGGATTTGCTCCGTTACTATTTTCTCTGTTACTTACCTTAGATTAGTGTCTTTTTACATCCATGTGTCATCACTAACTAATTTGTTCTTCAATTTTGTCTCAACTAATAATAAAGAAGTAAAATAAAAACATAAAAAGAAGGATTGGCAATTTTTTGTTCTTATCTTTTTTATAAATATGCTTTTTATTCAATTTGTTTTCTAAAATTTAATATGATAGAGTAATGTAATTGAGAGAGTGAGGTTCTGAATTAGATTAGTATAAGGGATTTGCACGATATCTAATATATTATAGCAGCCCAAAAATCTTCTTTCTTCCAACTTTGAAGGAACCAATAGATACTATCATACGAAAAGAAAAGGTTGTCCGAATAAATCAATAAAGTAAATTTTTCAAAAACATGATCAGAAAAATAAAAAAATAGAGTTTTTGAGAAGAGAAAGGAATTTATTTTATTATTTAGTCTATCATTTAGACGAAAAAAATGTTATGATTCTTAAGAATTCAACGGGCCTTCCCCTCAAATCATACAAACAAAATGGACAATTAGCTAGAATAGAGGGTGAGGTAGTAAAATTAATTGCGAAAAAGAGAAATAAGTCCCATTAAACTTTGGTGCAGTAACACTTGGATTAAAGATTAAGTTCAAATTACCTGTTCCTCCTGTTGTTCAAAGTGTCTTTTTGTCAATTTACCATAGTAGCGTCTCCATAAACGATGAGGGAAACTCCATTGCTAAGATTTTCTTATCACAATAAGATCACCACTGAAAACCAAGATCAATTAACTTATACACTAAAACAAATATATTTTATCATTAAGCAAGATCAAAGAATATACAGAAGAAAAAAAAAGGAACCAGGCAGTGAATCATTAGGGTAGGGCCGTGCATCGGTTGGATCGGTTCGGATTTAGCACATTTCGGATTTTATAAAATGCAATCCGAATCCAATCCGAATTAAATTGGATTAGATCGGATTTTATTTGGATCGAGTAAATATTTTAAATTTTCGGGTCGGATGGTATGCCTTATTAAGACTACTAACAATCTAATCGGGTACTACAATTTTTAAGGCTATTGCTATTCACCATTCTATTAAATTGAAAGGCAACAAATGTCTTTCATAGCAATGGACAAAACAAAAGTTGCATAGCAAAATAAAATAAACTGAAATTCCAAATAAATATTTAATAAGGAAGAGGCGTCGTTGTCCGTCGATAAGAAGGAGAGACTGAGAATGAGAGACACAAAGGTAAGACTTAAGAGAAACGGGCTGAGCAATCTATAGAGAGGTTATAGAGAGAGACTTCGATATAAGCTAAGAAAAGAAGAGTCTAATAAAGAGAGACAAATGAAATGAGAAAACTTAACCCTAAAATATAAGTCTAATATTTATACATGTCCATATAATTCGGATTTCGGATCGTATTAGATTAAAATTATACCAATATGATCCGCATTTTCGAACTTTTAAAAAACCTAACGTATATCCGAATATCTGAAATTTAAAAATTTGAATAGAGTGGATCGGCTTGAATTCTCGGATATCCGATCGCCCTAATTGGGGGGCATCTAAGAATGATGCAACAAAAATTTTCCTTTTCTTTCTTTTCAGTAAATGAATTATCCTTTTTGTTTTTAATTTCAAATAATACATGATAATACCATGTTCGTGTACCCAAAAAAAGAAGATAATACCATGTTCATATCCACATGGTCCCCAAAAGGGACTATTAAGTTCACTCCCTACTTGACAAACTATTAAAATAATGCACCTTAGGGTAGTAGCTCCCACACTTAAGAGAAGCTTTTTTCATGTGAGAATCAAATCATGCTACAAACCCTATCTTGGTTTTAGGTTACTTAAAAAAAGGACCTTTGTACTATTTGTACTTAAAACATTCTTAAACCCCATCATTGATGTAATTAGATCCGCCTTCACTTTCTTTTTCTTTTTCTTTTTAAAACAAATACGCCTTGTGTTTTCTGTTTTGGAAAATGGAATTAAGAAGCCGGTCCTTTGTCTCGATCCTTCTCAGCAAGAAGCGGGTCTACGTAGGGGATTGGGGTGGTACGTCACCCGGTCGTTTGAATAAAATCGTATACATGTATTGATATTTTTTAAAATATTGAACATATATACATGTACTGATATATATAATAAGTGACACCTCAAGTCACAAAATGACGGCAGGTGCTACGGTAAAAGCACTGAAACTCTACATAAAATGTTGAGGATCGAGACTTTGTCGTGGTCCTACTTGTTTTGTTGTTATCTTTTTTCCCTTCCCTTTCTTTTCTTTTATGCTCCTTTTAAATTCTTTTAATTTCTTCACCTCTGTTGCTTACTCTATTTGTAGAATCTCTTTTTTATTATTTATTTAAATTACATATTTGTTCCTTTTTCTTTTTCTAGATCTTCAATTTATTTGAATGTGATTTTAATTATTTTCTCTTTTTATCCATCTAATATTATTTTATTAATTTTAAAACTTAATAAAATACATCAAAGACATAATATTAATCGAGCTATATGTAGATTGAAGTGGTATATTTTCTAATTTAAAATTTTATTTTTTTTATACTTTTTAATCATATTAATCGAATTTGAACCCAAAGAATTAGACCGAATTAGACAGAACTTATTCGATTTTGTGATCACATATTCACTTATGCATAAAACAATCTTTCAAATTGAATTGAATTAATTCAAAATGGACCAAACCGAATTAATCAAAAATGGATCAAACCAACTAAATGTACACCCAAGTCCAATCTCTTCACTAGTCGGTTTGAATGGCACCGGGGGCATTCACAGAATTCTTGTAAGCGGTGTTAAAATTTATAAAAGAACGGGAATAATAACTTTAATTATCATACTTCTAGACAAGAAGTAGTTTTAGTCTGTTGGTTTTGTTGAGTTTTAAGTCAGAAAAAGTCCTGAATTAAATTCTACTTCATCATAATATTTAACCATATAGACTCTCTCAAGTATTTGCAAAAAAGATGTATTAGTTGAGGTTCGAACCTCTAACCTCTTAGAGCAAAATCAAGCATGTAACCAATACGCCAAGAGACAAATTATGTCAAGTAATGTCATTTTTCTCTACTTATCTACTTTCCCACAATATTATTAATACATATATTTAGCAAAAATATTGGACGAAGCGGTGTCGCATGGCACTGCTTCGATAAATATGCATTCGCCCTGAGTGGCATCCGTAACCATCAAATCCTGGATCCGCCTCTGCTTCATACTAAACTGGAAGGTCTCCCAATAGTATAGTTAAGAGTTTATTTAAGGATAATACATAATTACCTTTTGGATTTGTCCACTTTATGAGATGCACCCTTAGGTGGCCGAAAAATGACAGAACAATAGCGGTGATGGTGATGATTCTTGAATTTTTGGATTTTGTGTTGGTGATTTTTGTGGCGATTCTAATCTTTAAAATTTGATTTAATTGTAGTTTTGTGGTAATTTTAATTTTAAAATTCTAATTTGGTGGTGATCAAGTGGTATTTGGTGGTGGCTACAATAAAAGCGGTAGCTATAACAATGATAGTAGTGGCTATAGAGAAAGGACCGATGTTGATGGTGAAGAAAGAAATCGTTGATGGAGATAAAAAAAAAGAAGGAAAAATCAGAAAAGAAAGAAAACAAAATTAAAATTAAAATGATGTAGCATCACATGATTGTGCGTGTTTTTACATATATTTGTGAAACTGGTGCGGTACTTACGTCACTTCAAATAATTATAGGAGGGTCATAGGACTTTCACAAAGTATGAGGTCTAATTTGTAAAACAGGACAATCCCAAAGAATAATTATGTATTAAATTCATAACTTTACTCGCTTAAATATTATTTACAATTTTATTTAAAAAGAAAAGAGGTTTTTTTTTAAGTATATCAGTCTTTTTAAAATACTTGGAAGTATCATTTAGCAGTTGACAATTTATTTTTTATTTTATGTTTTGCAACATGTATGTTTTTTTTTTCTTCTTAAAAGTTCCTAGTATCTAAAAGTTTGGAATTTCTCATTTTATTCATATAACAAAATAATTTAACTTCAATTTATATACTAGCTCAAATTACATTGTTGCAGATCCACCACCTATATTTCAAAACGAAACTCTTAAGCCCCTTGTAACTTTATCGAACTTTAATATTTCAATTTTTGAAAATATTCACGAAGGATTTTGACTAAATAAGGGATTTAGGTATTTGATTTGAAAATATAGGAATAATCATTATATTTGTGTGCAAATTATATAGTTCTGGTTAAGTATTGGATTTTTTGAAACGTAAAAGTGTATATACAGCTAAATCATATTTGTTTTTAGAGTAAAATCCTCTCAATATTTTGATAGCCTTTAGGCGTTATGATATTTCACATTTAAAGAAACCGTTGTCATGATTAACTCTTGCAATTGCACATTATTTTTATAATCGTGATATCTGAACTATCTTGCACACTCCTTGATTAATTTCACGGGTTACTCGCCACTCTCACCAGCAACAGATAACCAGGTACATTTTATTGGGATCGAAATAACAAGGCTTCATGCATAAACTATCAGTACAATCTTGAAGGACGATAAATCAGAATATAAAAAAAGTATACTAAAAGAGCCATAATTTTTTAATGTGGTTAGGTCAATTGACCAACATATGAGAAAATTAATATTAAAAAAATATTAAGAGAAAAATCTCTCCTAAACAAGAGTATCTTAAGGACTACATTATGGATACTCTTATGTTCTTATATAAAGGAGGGATACTAAATTTATTGAGGTCACAATATTTTTCTCCAAGAAAGGGATTTGTTAAAATTGGAAGAGATCTATATTTTCCTTATAGGAAAAGTATAATCAATAATGGTACAGTATTTGTTCTTTCTTCAAGAAAAGATAAAATCCAAATATTGTAAGAAAATCAAGATAAAAATCAAAAAATTCTCCCCTTCAAACTGAATTTTCTTGACCAAACTTGGTCTGCCTTATTCATATAATCTTTCACTATTATTGTTTGTCATGGTTAAAGTGGGTATTGATTGAAAGCTAGAGCCATGTGCGTTAAAAGTGAACACGAGTTATAAATATTAGAGTTATGCGTCAAAAGTGAACAGGGTTAGAAGTGGAGCCCATACTTTTAAAGTAAAGATAGAGTTAAAACTATTGGAGTCCTACGCTAAAAGTCATGAACATGATTAAAATTGGAGCTCATGCGTTAAAAGTAAGCATGAGTAAAATATTGGAGCACATAAGCATGGGTTAAAAGTAATTTTTGTTTTACAGATGCAGTAGTAGATATGTTAAAAATATATAATTGAAAGTATGTCTCCACATGTAGTACTCAAAATATTTTTGTAACGATCCGACCGGTCGTTTTTAGCTCTAGCGCATCGTTCAGCGATTTGAGGCCTTGAGTAGCTTCTCTTCATGTTTTATGACTTGTACGCGTAGTAAGAATTGAATTTCGGAAAGTTCGGAGTTGATTCGCAAGGAAAATCCTCAATTCAAAAGCTTTAAGTTGGAAAAGTTGACCAAGGTTTGACTTTTGAGTAAACGACCTCGGAATCAGAATTTGAAGGTTCCAATAGTCTCGTATGATGATTTCGGACTTGGATATATATTCGGGTCGAGCATCGGGTGATTCGGGAGCATTTCGGCGCTTATCATGGAAAGTTGGCATTTTAAAAGTTTAAAGAATTTCTTAAGTTTGATTTGAAGTGGACTTTGGTGTTATCGATGTCCGTTTTGGGGCTCCGAGCCTTGAAAAAGGTTCGTATCGAGATTTGTGACTTGTGCGTAAAGTTTGGTGTCATTCCGGAATATTTAAGTGTAATTCGGACGCGTTCGTCGAAGTTTAAGTTGAAAGTTTAAAGAAAAGTTTCGATCGTCGATTCATACTTTTGATGTTGTTTGTGTGATTTGAGGCCTCAAGCAGGTTCGTGTCATATTTTGGGACTTGTTGGTGTGATTAGACGGGGTTCCAGGGGCGTTGGGTGTGTTTCGCGATAGTTTCGAACCACTATTTTTTTATTTTATGATTGCTGGATTCTGGGGTTCTTGGTAAGCATCGCGATTGCGATTGAAGGGACGCGATCGCGAAGAGAAGCTAGAGCTAGGGAGGATTTTGTTCATCACGAATGTGACAAAGGGTTCGCGAATGCATAGATGAGGCTGAGGTGCTCTACGCGAACGTGACTGGGCGTCGAACGCGAAGAAGGAACGGGAGCTGGGGCCTGGAGGCGCTAAGCCTTCGCGAACGCGGCTCGAGGACCGTGAACACGAAGCAGTGGAATGTGGAGGCATCGCGAACGCGGGATGGTAATTGTGAACGCGAAGGAGTATTTTTGGCAGCTGGACGTTTTGGCCTTCGTGATCGCGAGGCTATTTTCGCAATCGCGAAGAAGGCAATTCTGGGCAAACTTGTTTAAATCAGGGGTTTGGCTCATTTGCACCTCATTTTTTCCATAGGAGCCGACTTTGGGGAGATTTTGGAGCACCATTTTCATCATCAATCTTGAGGTAAGTGATTTCTACACCTTGTGCGTTAAATACTTGGTTTATATGTGGATTTAAACATGAAAATTTATGGAAATTGTGGGATTTTAGGAGAAAACCCATAATCCGGTATTTTTAAATTTTGACCATGAAATTGAGAATAAATTATATATTTGAGTTCGTGGTATTATGGGTAGAGTTTATCTTCGAAAAGTTTCGAAATCCGGGCACGTAAGCCCGAGGTTTGACTTTGTTGACTTTTCGAACGAAGTTGAAAATTATTATAAATTAATTAATTATGAGTGTTGGAGTATATCCTTATTGGCTTGCATGTTTTTTGACTAGTTTCGAATCATTATGATTTGAATGGATGAGTTAGAGAGGCATTGCAGGCGGTTATGGAGACTTTGGAGCGAGGTAAGTCTCATATCTAACTTTGTATTTATGTGTGTAGGGGGGGGGGGGGGGGGGGAACCACCCCATAAGTATTAAGATTTGTTATTTGCTACTCTAGTATGGGTGCTACATACGTATGAGGTGACGAGAGTCCGTACGTAGCTAAAAGCATGTTTACGTCCGGGTAGACTTAGGACTTTATCATGTAATATTTGAATTATTTAGACTCATTTTTCTAATGTAATTAAGTAAATTTATGGTTGGATTCGATTTGGAAGTATATTAGGCTGAGCTTTATCTCCTTGACTTGTTTGGCGAGATATGTAATAAACGGTAAAAGTCATGTTTACTTTATACTCTTGTACCCATATTGTAAGCTCATGACTCGCAGTTCGATAAATTTTCTCCTTTTCTGTGGATCGGGCTGAATGCCTCGCCAGTATATATATTTATATGAGATGCATCTATGGATCAGGTCGTACGACCTCTGGAGTGTATGTACACGACTATATGGATTGGGCCGAATGACCTCGGCATAATTCTTGCGTAAAATTGCTAAGAGTCCAGATACCCACGAGATTACTCTCTTAATTAAACTTGAAAATTACATAATATTCTCTTTATGACCCGAGATCGGATATTTAATTGATGGTTCCGATTTGTTGAGATAGCATGTGGTCTTCGGGGGAATTTCAACTGATAATATTTGTTAAAGGATTTCGTTATCTATTGTTCCTTATTCTATTGATCCTGTTGTATTTCATGCTTATTTATGATCTCTGCATTTTATTTATTGGACCACTTGTAAGTGTCGATGTCGAACCCTCGTCACTAAATGTGCAGGATCTGACAAGTTCCTTTGATGGTCATCTTGGCGCGTACGCGCAACTACTGAGGGGACTTTATGGTGAGCTATATTCTATGCTACGCATCGCAACTCTCAGAGTCTCCATCTATTTATCTACTTTATCATTTCTATTTTATATTTCAGACAGATGTTGCACTATTATTGTACTCCTTAGTGAATGTTCATGCACTTGTGGCACCGAATTTTGGGATACTCTAGTGGTTGCTTATGGTTCAGCTTGATATTTTCATCTTTTATTTTATATCTTACTAATATTTTAAGTATTCATGATTTTAAAATGCATTGAATTCATTACATTAATAAAACTTATGATTTCAAAAATAATAAAATGAATAATTGAATTGATAGTTCACTGTTGGCTTGCCTAACGGCGACGCTGGGCGCCATCGCGACCTGTAGTGGGAATTGGATCGTGACAGCTTAGTATCAGAGCTCTAAGTTCATTGGGTATCACAGGTCATGAGTGAGTCTAGTAGAGTCTTGCAGATCGGTGCAGAGACGTTTGTACTTATCTTCGAGATGCTACAGGGCTATTAGGAGCACTTCCTTTCTTGAATCCTCATCGTGTGGTTTGGTTCCACCGAAGCTTATGCCTTCATTTCCTTCCTACTTATTCTTATACGATGTTGAGCGCTCGCTATTAATTGGGCATTGAGGAGTTATAGTGGTACTGCAGATATGGTACAGGATGTTTCTCCCTGCGTATTCTAGCGGGCCATTATCATCGTCTTGTGAAAGGGTGCTCTATCATTTTAGCCTAGTGCTAGTGTAACCTATAGTTTTGGGGCTATGCACAGTATATTATGATGTTCATATGTTGTTATCGCGCAGTTTTGGTGTGAATGGTAGAGTGTTTATTTATGTGTCACAGCAGTGAATGACTCGAAAGAAGGATTATTCGGTTCATAGTTTAGATGTTCGACATTTAATTCTATCGGAGGAAAGACAATTGGACTATGGATGTTTAGGCCTTGGTTGACGGAGTAGCGAGACTTGATATTTTCTAACTTGGTGGAATTCTCATTGCAGTGTAGTGTCATCGTCCTTGTTGGAACGCATTAAGGCTCATCGGCGTTATGTTCTCCTTTGAATTGCCTTCGGGGGCAGGGTGTTGTGGACTAGTGCCTAAGTAGCAGTTATCAGAGATGGCGATGTATGGCGGCTTCAGAGTCGAAATAGTATTTATAGTGTTGATGGCTCGAGAGAGATGAGCTTCCAGGAGGCTTAGAATTGGTAGCAATTTATTAGTTTGGATGCTACAGAGATGGATTATGATTGGAGGCAGTATTTGGGCAGCAAAGGGTGAGAAAGGACATGGTGGGAGGTGTCTCATGGAGGTTGAATTGCTAGAGATCGAGTAGTTCATTCTGGATGACGATTAACTCAGAGTGGGAATGTTCGCGTATCGTATGTCGTGGTAGGATGGCCACATGCTTCCAGAGAGCTTGGCGCGATTATGGGCATGGTGAACGAGGGACTAAGTCTGTGTATTTCGTTTGAGAGGGTGGCTTTGTGCTTCAGAAGTTTGAATATGACGGAAGGAGTTGCTTGGGATATAATATGACTTCGAGTTTTGGATGCGTCGCTGGACCTTCATTTGATGTTGATAGAAATGAACGGGCACTTTCAATTGGTAGGCGAACGTGGGCTCAGGAGGATTAACTAATTTCGTGATGGCTGTAATTAGGGAAATGTCGTTGGAAGATGCCGATATGGGGTTATACATGTGGGCTATCTCCTGCGAGGTGTTAGGAGTTGTGTTATTCCTAGTAAGGGTCCTCTGAGGAACTTTATCTTCTGTCCAACATCAAGTATGTACTACGATGTGAACTGGAATCGCTTGAATAAGATGGTGTAGCGGTCAGGAGGTCGAGTGTGTGTTTGGAGATGATAATTCGAGTTATGCTATGCAAGTTTAACAAGAGATTGGCGGAGCAATGGTGCAAAATTATGGTAACCGAGGAGGAGCAGTTATTGTGAACTTTGGATTTATGTAATTATGTCTTAAAGCTAGGTGGGGGAGCACACCATCTACGATTGGATCACGTGATTGTGTGCCTTGGAAGTATCGGGTTATCGGTACATTGGTTGATTAGTTATGACTAAGGAAAGAAAACATCAAGGGTAATTCAGGCAAAGGACTTGATGATTTTGTGCTACATTTCGCCTTATCGATTCATGTACAGATTTTTGGATGACTCAGAGTTTATGTTTCTTGTGTAACGGCCCGACTGGTCGTTTGAGCAATTGCGTCTGGTTCGACAATTTGAGGTCATGAGTATCTTTACAGAGTGTATTATGACTTGCGTGCATGGTCCACTTTAGTTTTTGAGTTATCCAGAATTGATTTTGAAGGAGGACTCCCACTTAAGAAGCTTGAAGCTGAAAGAGTTGATCAAGTTTAATTCTTAAGTATTTGACCTCAGATCGTAGTTTTCATGGTTCCGGCAGGTCCGGATAGTAATTTTGGACTCGAGCGTGTGCCCGGATTTGCATTTGGATGTTTCTAGAAGGTTTCGGCACCATTTGTTGGATGTTGGCAATTTAATGGTTTAGCATTTTCCTAAGTTTGACCATGGTTTGACTTTAAGGCTATCGGGTTTGGATTTTGATTTTGGGACTTGGAATAAGTCTGTTTCGCCATTTGGAACTTGCGTGCAAAATTTGGTGTCGTTAGGAGTTGATTTGATGGGGTTTGAACGCGTGGTTGCAATTCTAGACGTTCTTGAAGTTCATTGTGATTTCCATGCGTTTTGGCGTCCGATTCATGATTTTAGAGGTTATTTTGGTATTTTGATCGCACGAGCGAGTTTGTGTTATGTTTTTAGACTTGTGTGAATGTTTGGTTTGGATCCCCGAGGGCTTGGGTTGGTTTCAGATTAGTTTCGGAGTGTTTTGTTAAGAATTAAGTGTACTAATATTGGTGCCATCGCAATTGCGATGAGCATGTCGCAAATGCAACCACCACATTTGCGAGTATTTTCTCGCTTTTGCGAACCTGGGGCTGGGGAAGGGTCCTCGCATTTGCGATGATTTGTTTCGAATTTGGAAAACTAGGGGCTCGCTTTTGCGAGATACCATTCGCTTTTGCAACGAGCTGTTGGGTGAGACTTCTTCGCATTTGCAAAGTTTTATGTCGCAAATGCGACTTTAGCAGGCCTGGTTGGGGTCGCTTTTGCGATCCATTGGCCGCAATTGCGAGGGTCGCATTTACGAACCCCAGGTCGCAATTGTGACATCTGCAGCCTAATTATAGCTGAGTATTCTAAAACTTAGCTTCATTTTATAATATTTTGAACCCTATACCAAATTATTGGGTAAGTGATTTTAATCAATTTTCAATTATATTTCATGATTATATATTAGATTTAACATCAAAATTCATTAGAATCTAAGAGAAAATTTGGAGATTTTTGTCAAAGTTTTGAAAAATGCAAATTTGAGATATGATAGTCGAATTGGACTCGGATTTGGAAATAAAACATATATATGGACTTGTGGGTCTATGGGTAGCCAAGACCTACTCTTGGACCGGGGTTTTGATCGGGCAAGCCCGGGGTTGACATTTATTGACTTTTTGAAAATTGTATAAAGATCCTAGCTTTGTTAAATGAAATTATTTTCTCTTGCATTGTTTGATGTATTTAAGTCGTCTTTGGCTAGATTCAGCCGAGTATAGGCTTTGTATGAGGAAACTCCCCCTTAGGAATTGGGTTAATTGTGCTATTCTTATTATGTGAAAGCCGTGTACACAAGGTGATGAGTGGGTATACAACCTATATGTTTTATTTGACCGGTATAGATTATCTAGACTCTTTCCATGCCTTTAATCGAATTGTCATATATCTCTCATTGTTAATCTACTCTTACATGCTCTATTTGACGTTGCTAGCACTTGTTCTGCCTCTTACCTGTTATTTTGCTCTTATATGCTTTAGTTGAAATTATTTCCTTCCTTATTATCTTGTTACCTTTCCTTGTTTAGTATTCCCATTCATTTTGTTATTGTTGAAATTCTTGTACACACTGTGGTTGAGCCATGGATTATTAGTTGTGTAAATATTGAATTGTTCGTCCTTTCTGTGACTCCGTGCTTATTTGCTACTTGCCTTAAATGTTGTACTTATACACCTTAGTTGTCGCGTGCTTCGCTTGTCCTGTTGTCTTGTAATAATTGTTGCATTCCTCTAATTATTACATGGTTCCTTTATTGCCGTGTACTCATACCCTATGATTGTAGAAATTCTTATACATTGAGTTATTGGATTGTTGTTGTTAATTTAAGTTGCTTGTGGATCGAGTTGCATGCCGCAACGGAAGTAATAAGGGAGGATTATGATATTAATAAATGATAATATGGTGAGATCGGGTTGCACGCAGCAACAGGTGGAATAAGGGAGGATTATGTGATATGGTGAAATAAGAAAGGATTTGATATTTATACGGTAGGATCGGGTTGCGCGTCGCAACGGATTTTATATATGATTCTTGATATTGATATGGCGAAGTAAGGGAGGATTGTGTGTGTACAGTGGGATCAGGTTGCGCGCCGCAACGTATTGTGTATATTGTACTTGTTGTAGTTGTTGTTGTTGATGTGTTTTGCGAGATACCAGTCGTTTTGCGACAAGCTGCTGGGTGAGACTTCTTCGCATTTGCGAAGTTTTGTATCGCAAATGCGACTTTAGCAGGCCTGGATGGGTTCACTTTTGCGATCCTTGTTTCGCAATTGCGAGTGTTACATTTTGCGAACCCCAGGTCGCAAATGCGACATCTGCAGCTTGTTTATAGCTGAGTATTCCGAAACGTAGCTTTATTTTATCATATTTTGAACCATACACTCGACAAGAGGCGATTTTGTGGAGAGATTTTCATACCAAACTATTGTGTAAGTGATTTTAATCAATTTTTAATTATATGTCATGATTATATATTAGATTTAACATCAAATTCATGAGAATCTAAGAGAAAAATTGGAGATTTTTGTCAAAGTTTTAAAAAATAAAAATTTGGGATTTGAGAGTCTAATTGGACTCAGATTTGGAAACAAAATACATATATGGACTCGTGGGGCTAATGGGTAGTCAAAACCTACCCTTGGACCTGGGTTTGGACCGGACGAGCCCGGGGTTGACTTTTATTGACTTTTTGAAAATTGTATAAAGATCGTAGCTTTGTTAATTGAAATTATTTTTTCTTGCATTGTTTGATGTATTTAAGTCGTCTTTGGCTAGATTGAGCCGAGCGGAGGCGAATTTGTAAAGGAAAAGCTAATTGAGTATTGATTTGGCCAAATTAAGGTAAGTATCTTGCCTAACTTTATGGGGGAGAACTAAAACTTAGGATTCGGGTTAACTACGTTATTCTTCTTATGTGAAAGTCGTGTACGCAAGGTGACGAGTGGGTACATGGTCTATATGTGATATTTGACCGGTTTAGATTATATAGACTCTTTCCATGCCTTTAATCGAATTGTCATAACAAGTGATATCTCTCACTGTTAATCTACTCTTACATGCTCTATTTGACGTTGCTAGCACTTGTTTTGCCTCTTATCTGCTATTTTGCTCTTATATGCTTTAGTTGAAATTATTACTTTTCTTATTGTCTTGTTACCTTTTCTTGCTGAGTATTCCCATTCATTTTGTTATTGTTGAGATTCTTGTATACGTTGTGGTTGAGCCATGGGCTATTTATTGTGGAAATATTGAATTGTTCGTCCCTTCCGTGGCTCTGTGCTTATTTGCTACTGGCCTTAACTGTTGTACTTTCACACCTTAGTTGTCGCGTGCTTCGCTTGTCCTGTTGCCTTGTAATAATTATTGCATTTCTCTCATTATTACGTGGTTCCTTTATTGTCGTGTACTCATACCCTATGATTGTAGAAATTCTTGTACATTAAGTTATTGGATTGTTGTTGTTAATTGAAGTTGCTTGTGGATCGGGTCGCACGACGCAATGGGTGGAATAAGGGAGGATTATGTGATATAGTGAAATAAGGGAGGATTTGATATTGATACGGCGGGATCAGGTTGCGCACCGCAATGGATTTTATATGTGATTCTCGATATTGATATGGTGAAATAAGGGAGGATTCTGTGTGTACAGTGTGATCTGGTTGCGCGCCGCAACGAATTGTGTGTATTGTACTTGTTGTTGTTGTTGTTGTTGTTGTGTTTTGTGTGAGTTATGCATCCTACGTAAACCGTTGTATTACTTAATATATCAATATGTGTCGTGGTTACTTAGTGAATTGATTTTTAAGATGAATTTACTACGCAGAGTTACTATCTCATAACTTGTTGAATTGTTGATAACATAACAGTTTTAAATGAAAGAATTTGGGAATGCTTTCCTTATGTGAATCTTAAGTTAAACTAGTCATTTCATTCAATATTTTACTTACAACCCCGACCAATCAAACTTGCCCTAGAGTTTACAACCCATTAGGTAACCACCTAGGTGGAAGTCACGACTCTAGATCTTTTATCATTTGGAAAACAACCAAAACCAAAATATTGTCTTCTAGTTTTATAATTGCAATCAATAGTTTAAAGTAGAAGTAGAAACAACAAACAAGAATGTGGAAGTATAATATATGGCATATCGTACAATTACACTAAATATATACCTAATCCCAATTCTAACTCCCTGAAGATTCGACCCCGACTTGCGTTGGGTATTATTATTGCTTCGACCGCCTCATTACCTATATTTGTAGTGTGAGTTTGGGCGACATCATATAATATGGTCTACCTAGATGTAGTAAATATAATGACGCCCAGAGGGACAGCTTGTCATAATTTTGTATATGTTCACAAAGTGAGGCCTAGAGATTGGCTAAAAGCTGGAGGAAAAAGGAGAGAAGAGTCGCATAGGCGCACATACAAGGTCGGAGTCGTACAAGCTGCATGATTGAAGGTAGCAATAGTTACGAGATTGAAAGAATTCCGACCACAAGTCATGGTATGAGAAAGAGGCCTAAAAGGGGAAATGCCCTGGCCGTTGGAGTTATTCACAGAACAATTGCCTAGATGGCAAGGAGAGTATTAAAGTATTTGCAAGATCTATAAGTTATGATAACGATAAGTGCATCAGTCAACATTCGAGGACGAATGTTCCAAAGGGGGGAATGATGTTACACCCCATGTTTTCATACGTGAAAGTACTCCATAAGTAAATTGATGAAAGCTCAAAAATGCAATGTTACATCCCGCATTTTCGTACGTTAAAGTTTTGTCATAATTCAATCGATATAAGCTCGGGAATAATGGGAGATTACCTAGTTAATTAAAGAATTTGGGTAAGATTAA
>AWOL01S0158259.1:0-14642 GCA_000715115.1 Nicotiana otophora | reverse complement strand
AATGCATCTTCAAGTGAAAATTGGAAATTTTATGAACAAACGCTGATTTCGGAAAAAATAAAATTATTTTAGAAAAGTCTTCAACCAAATTTTATGTCCAAACGGGCCCTAGGTAGGCATTTGGACATAAGAATTGTAAAATTCAAAAAAATGGTGAAAATGGTATTTGAAATTTAGAGTTGTGTTTGGACATAAATTTCACAGAGGCAGACCTCTTTGCTACCAACACAAGCAATAAGAAAAGATCATGTTGCCAAACGTGACAGGCATCTCGGACGGTTCTTCCATAAAGCAAGTAAAATTCTTCCATAAAGCAAGTAAAATACCTGCTTTAGGTCCCATATTTGTAGGAGTCTTTATTTTTCGTTACACCTATTAAGTTATGTATAAGTTTAAAAAATGGTTTTGTGAAGTGAAAAAAGTTTAATTTTTTTCTTTAACAAGTATAGAGAAGAAGTATTTGTAACTGCTACGATTTTTGCCAATTGCACTTGAAATGAATATGGAACCCGAATTTCGTAAGAAACGTGTGATATATAGGAAGTAACAATTTGATGAGAATGTTGAGAATAAAATCCCAAAATCTTTCAAAGAGTCCTTTGGAGTTGATTACTTTATACATAGTATACAAGACTATTTTTTCACTTCAAAATAGATTTGAACAATTCTAAGCATATGACAATATTTTTGATTTTCTATTTAGCGGTAAAAGTTAAGATCACTAGATGATGGAAATCTAAAAAAATATTACATTAATCTTGAATGTTCCTTAAAGTATAATAATCAATTCGATATTGATGGTTTAGATTTATTTTTGAAATTAAAAGCATTAAGGAAAATAGTACAATTAGAAGATAACAGTTTGATTGATACACTCCGTCAAATAAAAAGATTTGGTTCTTTTTCCAATGCCTATATTGTTTATGGAATAATGTTAATAACTCGTGTTACTGTTGTTTCAGCGGAAAGAAGTTTTCAAAATTAAAATTGATAAAATCTTACCTAAGATCAACAAAGTTTCAAAAAAGGTTAAATAGATTAGCTATGTTGTCAATTATGAAAGACTTATTAGGAGTTATTGATTATAAGAAAATTATTAATAACTTTGTATTTAAGCAATGCTAGAAAAATAAACTTCAAATAATAAATAAATAAATTTCTTTCAAAAGAAAGTTAAGGACCATCGTAAAGTTTGACTTTAGGTTACAAAACTCGCCGAGTCGCCTTGAGGCCAGCGGCGGATGTAGAGTATAGTTACTGGGTTCCGAACCCAGTAACTTTTGCACATGCCCTGTATTTTAATTAAAAAATCCATTAAATATCTATAAATATATAACTGTGAACTTAGTTATTATTGTATATTAATTTGAGATTACAATAGTAACCCATAAACTTCAAATCTTGGATCCGTCTCTGCGGCATCTCTGTCTATAGGTTGATTCATGAAACAATTAACAATCATCGAATGCATCATGATTGCGACTATAAGCGTCCCATTTAGTTTAGGGATTTATTAGGGAGTAGGCTCGTCGAGGAACTGGGATGTTCAAGGTTTGAAATATTAACTACTTCTAAGCAAAGGCTAATAACTCATACCATATGTCAATGAAATACTAGTATGATATTTAACATGTATATATGAACAATAAAATATACACACACATAAAAAAAAAAGTTGAATTCTCAAAACGTCACGTGACTAATGAGAATTATTTAAGAAAGTTGCTTTACTTTGTCTATGCCAATTCACAAAGAGATAAGATATATTTTTTTCTAATAGAAGTATTACCGAATCCTTTTAGAATGCGCGCTCTCTANCCAATTCACAAAGAGATAAGATATATTTTTTTCTAATAGAAGTATTACCGAATCCTTTTAGAATTTGAGCGCGCTCTCTCTATATATATATATAACCGAGAAATANTATGATATTTAACATGTATATATGAACAATAAAATATACACACACATAAAAAAAAAAGTTGAATTCTCAAAACGTCACGTGACTAATGAGAATTATTTAAGAAAGTTGCTTTACTTTGTCTATGCCAATTCACAAAGAGATAAGATATATTTTTTTCTAATAGAAGTATTACCGAATCCTTTTAGAATGCGCGCTCTCTATATATATATATATAACCGAGAAATAAATACTAATTGCCTGTATCATTTTGTATTACTCGAATTTTTTTTTTTAATTATGTTTTTCTCAAAAGTAAAACAAGAAAGGTCTAGCATGTCCAGTCACGTAGGGGGTCCGTAAATATTTTAATGATGCTTTTAATTTTTTTTATATGATTGGGTTGAAAAGAAAAATGTAGCATCAACAAAAAGCATCCGAAGACGGCCCCTGGAAGAATACAGTGAGAGTGACATGTTTCGTTGTACAACGATGTTTTAAAAGGTATTTTCAGGGCTCGTGTCGAGATTAGGCGTATTATAAATGCACAGAGCAATTTGTGAAGGCAAAAGTATCTCGAAGCGTCAACTCATTTTTCAATGCGTCTGTTTAAGCGTTAGGAATGTTTTCACTTTGAGGCGTAAGCCTAGAAAATCTCTCCAAATTAAAATTAAAATTGCTAAATTAATCTTTAATTTAATGACAAAAAATAAAATATAGCTTATATATGATTATATTTTAAAAAGTTTAAAAACAGAAAATAATCTTTAATTGGATATATACATTTTTAATCCTTTTAAAGTGATACCTTTTTTTGTTCTTTTTAGTTACGTTATTCGTTTCATCCTATAGTAATCAAATATAACGTACCTGAAAATTCTAATATTGTTCATAATTAGATTCGCATTATAAAAACGGAATTCCTTTTTCCTTTTAACCTTTTGCTATTTCTCCAATCTCCAATATTTATCTCGTTTCTGATAGTGATTTGGCGCAAGACACTTTCACTTAAAATTTAGTTTCTTTTGAAGTTTCCCTCCACCCTCAGAAACTTAAAGAAGTATACCTTCTCATTCACTTAGCTTCAGTGGGATGTCCGCAGCTAGCAATCCACTTCTTTCAAAAATAGAAATTTAAAACAAAAATTAAAAAGATTTGTTGCAAGTTTGTGATTTGACAGAGAAATTAAGAAGGAAAGTCGATTAATACGTAGGTTGTTCTAGAAAAGCAAGAGAACGCACAAATTTCAATTTCAGTTTTCATTACAGTACATGTATAATGATGTATAATTTTGTATAAACTTGTTATATGGAATGTAATATAATACAACAACAACAACCCAGTATAATTCCACTAGTGGGATCTGGGGAGGGTAGTGTGTACGCAGACCTTACCCCTACCCTGGGGTAGAGAGGCTGCTTCTGATAGACCCTCGGCTCCCTCCCTCCAAGAACTCCCCACCTTGCTCTTGGGGTGACTCGAACTCACAACCTCTTGGTTGGAAGTGGAGGGTGCTTATCACTAGAACAACCCACTCTTGTCAATGGAATGTAATATAATGAATTCCAGAAAAATAAGAAAAAGAAGGAGAAGAAAAAAAAAAGTTTTAAACTTGGACGCCTATTATACACTAACAATGTATTACACCCTTATACAATGAACAAAATATATAATTAAGAGCCTGTATGGCTTAGCTAATTTAGAGTAGTTGATAAGCATAATGTGCTGGAAAAGACTTTTAAGTGCTAAAGCTGATTTAAAAAATAAGCAGTTATGTATTTGGATAAAAGTGCTGAAATTAATAATAAGCAGTTGAAACTGTTTGATTAAAAAATGTTGATAAACTCTTTTTATGTTAAAATGACTTAAATGACCTTATAACAATTTACACTACTAAAAACATTATTTTCTTCAAAAGTTTAGATTCTACATAAATTCTACCTATTTATCATGTTATTTTAACTATAAAAATGATTAGATAATATCTTTTTTATAAATATAATTTATGTTATGATAAGTATACAATCATAAATTAGAAGGGGTGGAGTATAAATTAACAAAAGTTAAGAAAAAAGCTTAAATAATGCACACAGTGTTTGTAAAGAAGAAACAAGCACTTAATATGTATTGTTTGTAATAAATAAGATTAAAATATGCAACTATCATAAATATCTTGAGCAATCAGATCACGAATTGCCATCCAAATATTATTATCTCCTTGATTTTCTACATTTTCTTCATTTGCAACGTTGACTCTTGTGAATCTTCGAACATCAGGATCAACATGTGACACATATCTCTTATTCTCAGATTCTTGGAATGCATTGTCTACCTTACATTTCTTTCTAATGTAATTGTGAATCGTCATTGTAGCCAATACGATATCTCTTTGAGTGTCAATATGATAAAAAGACATATCTCGTAAAATAGACCACCTTACTTTCCATACCCCCAAATGTTCGCTCTACAATGTTTCTGCAAGAAGAATGCAAATATTGAACATTTCTTTATGTCCATTTGGTGCTCGCAATTGTCGTGTCGCACCTCGACGAAATCATGTAAGGTGGTATCTCACATTATTCCCTTTATATGGAGCCATATATCCCTTTATGTGTGAATATCCTGCATCAACAAGATAATATTTGTCCCCAGATGAATGTGAAAAATTCAGTTCGGGTCTACGAAGTGCCTCACCAAATATACGGTTATCATGAGTTGCTTCTTCCCAACCAGCCCATGCAAATGTAAAACACATATTAAAGTCGACAACAATAAGAATATTTTGAGTAGGATAATCTTTACGTCCAATATATGATATCTCTTGACCTTGAGGCAATCTTGTTTTCACATGTGTGCCATCAAGTGCTCCAATACAATCCTAAAAATATATACATGCATAAACTAAATATAAGTTTACACTAGATAATTTTTTTGAGTTAAAATGTAAAAATATAATAATATAATTATTAAGTATGTCACTTACTTTAAAGAAAGGGAGATATCGTACATGGCTTGTGATCTCCTGCACCATCATTATAACTTGGATGTAGTTGAATTATGTCTCTTGCAGGCTTACCAATAGCTTTTAGAACACTATGAAAATGCCTATGAATGGTTTCTCCTGAATGTTGAAAAATCTCTTGTACCAATTGATTTCTGGAACCATGTGCACAAACCATCAAGAACATCCCTAACTCCTCATAGACAGACATCCCACGCGTGGGTTTAAGACCATATTTATCAGTTAGATCTTTGCTTAAATCAAGAAACACTAAATTCCTCAATCGAAAATTTTCATAACACCGAGTCTCATTTCCATGTAATATCTCTTGGATAAATATATTCCTAGTGCGTTTAGATGTACGACATGGTTCCTTGCAAATGTATTTCTCATAATATATCAATATACTCTTACATGCTATTCGACAAAGTGCCATCCATTCCTTATTTTCTTGAGTTTCCTCTTTTTCATTTTCGTCATTTAACAAGTCATTGTTCCAGCATTCCATTAAACTAAAATGAAGCAGACATACAAACCGTTACGAATTAAATATGGCAAATCCTAACTTCAAAGTGGATAGTATAGTCATCTATAAAAATCAAACATGCAATATCTAAACAAGAAATGATTAAACCNGATTAAACTACCATTATGTCTAAACATGAAACAAAACATTAAGAAAATATAACTTTCTGCACATACTTTAAAGGGCAAGTTATAATGTCTAATGCTAATGTAATATGGGTAAGGCATCATCAACAACTTCTCATATTGGATTAGATGGATTATTCGGCACGAAGGATCATCGGTGGTTGTACTCCAACCAAGATTTCCTAGCTTCATCAGTAGACAACTTCAAAAATGCATGTCGCATCCCTTTCCGTATCAACAAGTTCACAGCACAATTAAAAATATCACTCCCTCCAAGAATACCAGGAATATTTTCTAAAATGTCCATGCACTTCTCAATGGTGAGCTCTAAAGATTTAGATGTGTTGTTGTTAGACATGAACTCAATTAGGGAGTGTATCTCCTCTTTTAGCGATAATGAATTATTTTTTGTCTTGCGCTTTTTCACGTGGCTGCTACTGCCACTGCCATCTATTGACTTTCCCTTTCTAAGCGATGGCTCAGGAAACGTAATTGAATCCATATTCTGCAAGTCATGACTTTTATCACTTCTTTCATCATTCCATTGTTATATGTTATTATCATAAACATCATTTGTTCCATCATCATCTTGATCTAACCCAACTTCCGACTCTTGTTCTTGATTTGTTGCACGTGCTCTCTCTCCGCTCTCTCTCTGGTGGCAATGATATCAGTAAATAAAGCATCATAAAACCATATCAGCGAAAGGTCTTTGTTCCTAAATTTTTTGTATTTAGAATTTTCCTGTAAAAAAGAATTTAAAATTACTCTAAGCAAACAAATGAAACTAACAATTAAAATAGTTATGAAATAATTATAGAAAAGGGCAAGCAATGAACCTTAATTTTTTTCTCCCACCAATCATCATCTGCAATAATTATTTTTCTTGTGGGATCCCATCCTAAACCTGTATAACCTCTCATCAACTGCTTAAAAAGAGTCCACTCTACTTTCATGTGATCACAATGGTTTTTCATTTATTTTCTAGTATATTCTAGTCCCGTCTTCTTATTGAACTCATTTACCATATTCTTCCATCCATCTTTAGACAAGTAGGTGTTTGGCCTATTTCCTTTTCTAACTTCTTGCTCACACAATTCAATGAATTTAATATGTGCATATTCGTCCCACTTAGTGGGTTGCTCTGATGGTAAGCACCCTCCACTTCCAACCAAGAGGTTGTGAGTTCGAGTCACCCCAAGAGCAAGGTGGGGAGTTCTTGGAGGGAAGGATGCCGAGGGTCATTGGGAAACAACCTCTCTACCCTAGGGTAGGGGTAAGGTCTGCGTACACACTACCCTCCCCAGACCCCAGTAGTGGGATTATACTGGGCTGTTGTTGTTATTATTGTATATTCGTCCCACTTAGCATTATGCCGTTCCCCTATAATTGAATGTTAACAATCTGAAGAGATTACAAGATTTAGCTATAAACGTACACATATAATAATATTTATGCACAACTCAAAATAAACAAAGATCAAAAGAACGCCTTCTTATTTTTGTATGTCACATAATTTGCGAAGCTAAAGAAACTACCAACTAGTAATAAAAGTCTATGAGTAAGCAAAGTACAAGATTAATATTAATACTACTAGTGTGCAAATTAAGTGGCATAGAATTTTTATGACAAAAAGCCAAAGAGTATCACTCTAAACTACAAATATGCAAGTTCAAAGATGTCTTAATTATATTAAAGATTAAAGATCAACATTTTGAAAAATTATTGAAGAGATGAGCAGAAGCTACAACCCTCTTAAGCTCAAATATATTCGAGAATAATTCACTCTTCTGCTATTCATGCTTTTGCAAGCATTCTTGGGTACTAGTGCTCTTAAAAGGCACTCACACACTATAACTCATGCTATAGATTTGTTAAACTGACCTGCTATAAATACTATTCTAATGTGGATTATTCTCATCTGTTTGTTTTACAGCAAATTCTAAGCAGTTTTTGATGCAGGTCTAATTTTTGTGGACAAGAATGTCTCCTATTGCTTCTGCAATTCAATTTGTACAAGTACACAGTTAATATTGGAAACAATTTTGAGACCATATAAATTCCTTACAACTTATCGCAATTCCTCTCCTTCATCAAACTGCTATTACTAACTAAAGCAAGTTTAAGTTGGTTATTACAATTTGTCCATTAGAGAATACAAAAGGAGGCCTTAATTCATTCTTGCTGGTATGTGAAACGAAGCAGCCTTAAGAAGACAAATGAATTTCGTTACCACAGGATATTTATGATAGTTGCAGAGGCACGGCTGGAGATATTTAGAGAGCTTTCCTTCAACAATGAGAGCGCGAGAATCAGAGTCAACCAATGGACAACCCACGAGCAGAGAAGAACGAAAGAAGGGAATTCCACGTAACAGAGCAATCAATCTCTCTACTGTTGCAGAGGCACGACTGGAGAAGGCAACGACTGTTTATAGGTTTTGAAGAGTAAAACTATACGAAGAGTTTTGTTTTAAAAAGAAATATTTTAGGGATAGAATAGTAAGTATTTTGGTCAAACCTAAAATACTTATAAGCTGAAATTTGATAAGTTGGAGGAGACAAACTTATGGCTTTTGGCTTATAAGCATTTAACTTATATGCACTTTTAATTTTACCAAACGCGTAGATAAACCAAAAAATGCTTATAAACCAGTTTAACCTACTTATAAGCTTAGTCAAACACCCTTTAAATATCATTATACACAACTATACGCACATATACACATTTAAACATAATTATATTATATTGTATAAGAATATATAAACACAAGTTATATAACATTTAGACTACAAAATATTCTTCGTCCACCACCACACTTGTGCTTTAACACCAAGAAGAAGAAAAAGAAGAATTGTTGGGTGTATGTGATTTGTTGGGTGTATGTGATTTGTATTGATTGATTGTTGATTGTTTTTACCTATATTCATATTTTAAACACTGATTTTAGTATTTGAGTGGAGAACACATGAGCCCCATTTGGTAAAAAAATTCCAAAAAACTGAATTCTTTTTTGCCATTGACGAGTTTCTAAGCTTTCAGATTTGGAATTACTTGTTTAAAAAAAGAGATTTTTTTAGAGTAGTTTAATTAGATCTATAGATTTTTCAGATATGATAAAATCATTTCTATTCATTTCAATCTAATGCTATATGCAGATCCACTCCTCCACATATTACCGTGTATATAAAATCTGTTTTGGTAAGTACGTACCACTTAATATTTGAATTAATTAGCTTCTCCAGGTAAAGTAACACTTGTTCTATATCTTTTTAGGCTAATTAACACAAACTGACAGCTACTCATTATTTAGTAGCTGTGATCTCTCAAGACTAATATAAAAACCATGTAATTGTTGGAATGTGAAAATAATAAACTTGTTTTTTATTTGTTCACATTTGTTTACATTAGCCTACATTAGTTTATGAACTAGAATATTAAGTTAGTACATGTATTAGAGTATGAACACATTGATGTACTTTGCAATATGTGAAGTGTGGACATGATTAGTGTGCTTACATATACTCTAGGCTAGATACATGAAGGATTTTCCCAATAAATAGTCATGTATTCCTAGCCATTTGAAGCAAGTCAAGTTGAATATAAATCATTCTTTTCTCCACTCTCTTTTTTATGAGTTTTGAGTATTCTTTTGTGTTGTCTTGCTCTCCCAAATTTTCTAACATTGTGGTATCAGAGCCGGTGTGTTTGAGATATGACCAAACTTGGAGAGAAAATGACAAATAGTAATGGAACTCCATTTCAAGTTCCTATGCTTACAGAAGAGAACTATGGAAATTGGTGTATTTGGATGAAGGCCTTGCTTGGTACCTATGATGTTTGGGAATGGCGAAAATTGGAGGTGATGAAGAGGAAGATGATGTTGCCTTTAAAAAGAAATATCAAAAGGCTCTCACTCTTATCCATCAAAGTTTAAATGACAAGATGTTTGAGAAGGTTGCAAATCCAACCACCTCAAAGCAAGCATGGGAGATTCTTCAAACTTCCTTAAAGGTTTGGATAAAGCGAAAAGAGTTCGTCTCCAAACCTTAAGAGGAGAGTTTGAATTATTGCATATGAAGGAATCCGAATCCGTTTCGGATTATATTTCAAGAGTTTTGGCTATTGTCAATCAAATGAAGAGATATGGCGAAGACTTAAATGATGATAGGGTCATTGCAAAAATACTACGATCACTTGATTCAAAATTTAATTATATTATTGTGGCTATAGAAGAGTCCAAAGATTTGGATACCATGACCATCGAAGAACTCACGGGTTCTTTGCAAGCACATGAAGAAAAGTTGAAGAAACTGAAAGAAGAATCGGTTGAACAAGCATTGCAAGCAAAACTTCCTTTCAAGGAGAAAGATGAATGGCGTGGCTCGCAACAAAGAGGTCGTGGACGTGGACAAGGTCGTGGTGGAAAAGGAAGAGGTGGTAGCCAACCACCATATAAAGAAAATAAGAGCCAAGACTCTAATCAAGGAAGAGGTCATGGACGAAGTAGAGGATGGAGGCAAAATCAAGGAAGGTATGATAAGTCTAATATTGAATGTTATACTTGTCATAAATTTGGTCATTTTTTCTGGGAATGTAAAAATAATGTGGAGGAAAAAATAATTTTATGAAAAGCAAAAATGAAGATGGAGATGGTATTTTAGTTCTCGCTTGCAAAAGAGAAGAAGGCGTAGAGAGAAATCAATGGTACCTTGACTCTGGTGCAGGTAGCCATATTTGTGGAAAGAAGAATTTATTTGCAGAGCTCGAAGAATTGAACAGGGAAAACATCACTTTTGGAGAATCTTCGCGGGTTAAAATGAAAGGAGAAGGTACAATTTTAATTCACTTGAAAGATGGTAGTCACCAATTAATTTCTAATATTTTGTATGTACTGGAGATGAAAAGTAATATTTTAAGTTTGGGACAGCTTTTGGAGAAAAATTATGATATTCATTTAAAAGATAAAAAGTTGTTCTTGAGAGATGAAACTGGGAGATTGTTAGCCAAAGTTCCTATGGCTAATAATAAAATATTTGTTTTGGACCTTCAATGTGATGATCCAAGGTGTTTGCTTTCATGTACCAAAGATTTATCTTAGCTTTGGCATATGAGATTTGGTCATGTGAATTTTTGTAGTCTAAGGTTGATGAAGAAAGAAAGAATGGTGGATGAACTGCCAACTATTGATCATCTGAGCCAACTTTGCGAAGGATGTCTCTTTGAAAAGCAAGCAAGAAAAAGCTTTCCTAAAGAGTCTTTGACTAGAGCCCGATGGCCATTGGAGTTGATTCACATGGATGAGTGCGGACGAATCAAGACATCTTCACTTTGTAAAAGTAATTATTTTTTACTTTTCATTGATGATTTTTCTAGCAAAACTTGGGTGTATTTTTTGAAGGTGAAATCAGAGATGTTTGATACTTTCAAAACATTCAACAGCGTGGTGGAGAAACAAAATGGGTATCAAGTTAAGTCATTCGGTCCAATAATGGTGGAGAATTCACTTCAAATGAATTCAATTTTTTTTTTTGTAAAAATAGTGGAATTCGTCATTTTTGACTGTTCCAAGATCACCACAACAAAACGACATTGTGGAAAGAAAGAATCGGACTATTCTAAACATGACACCAAGTTTGTTGAAAAACAAAAAGATGCCAAAGAATTTTTGGGTTGAAGAAGTTGCTTGTACAATGTATTTGTCAAATCGGTGTCACACCAAGATATTCTTGACAAAACACCCCAAGAGGCTTGGAGTAGTTTCAAGACAAAAGTTGCTCATTTGCGAGTTTTTGGGAGCATTGCCTATGAACATGTGCCGGGTGAGAAGAGATTCAAGCTTGATGATAAAAGTGAGAGGTATGTTTTCATTGACTATAATCAAAGTTCTAAAGGTTATAAATTATATAACCCAAGAAATGGCAAGGTTACCATAAGCAGAGATGTTAAGTTTGATGAAGATAATGCTTGAAAATGGAAAACTAAAGAGCAAGATTACTCTTTTAGTCCTTTCTTTGATAAAGATAATGAAGAAGAAGTTGCGGAACAGCCTATCACACCACCTTCAACACCTCCAGTACAAGTTCAAGAAGAAGATGAGTCAAGTTCAAGTTCTTCAAGTGAAGTGCCTCAGAAAATTAAAAGTTTTCGTGAGTTGTATGAAAATACGGAAGTGGTAAGAAAAGATTTATATGATTTTACTCACTTTTATTTGTTTGTGGATAGTGAGCCTTTAACTTATGAAGATGCTGCCCAAAATGTCAAATTGAAAGATTACATGGATGAAGAAATCAAGGCAATCAAGAAGAATGATACTTGGGAATTAGCCACACTTCCAGAAGGCAAAAGCACCATTGGTGTCAAATGGGTGTACAAGTTGAAGAAAAATTTCAAGGCTCTAAATTAATGAAAAATTCAACAAATGGATGTGAAGACGAATTTCTTGAATAGTGTTTTGGAGGAAGAGGTTTACATTGATCAACCATTGGGTTACAAGGTTGAAGGAAATGAAAATAAGGTTATGGAGCTTGAGCACGTGAAGTCGCAAGACCAAATTGCTGATATTTTCATCAAGCCATTGAAGATTGAGCTTTTTCAAAAGTTAAGGAAGGCTCTTGGAGTGATGAAACAAGTTTAAGGGGGGATGTTGAAATGTGAAAATAATAAACTTATTTTTCATTTGTTTACATTAGTCTACATTAGTTCATGAACTAGAATATTAAGTTAGTACATGTATTAGAGTATGAACATATTGATGTACTTTGGAATATGTGAAGTGTGGATATGATTACTGTGCTTACATGTACTCTAGGCTAGATACATGAAAAAATTTTCTTATAAATAGTCATGTATTCCTAGCCATTTGAAGCAAGTCAAATTGAATAGAAATCATCTTTTCCTCCACTTTCTTCTTTATGAGTTTTGAGTGTTCTTTTGTGTTGTCTCCCAAATTTTCTAATAGTAATGCTATCTAATATTAACCGTCTTATTCATAAGAAAACAAAAATATCAGAACTTAACCATTTCTTTTCTTCTCTAAAAAGGATCCAGAAACTGGAAATCCACTATGCTTCATCTTGAACTTTGAGCTTTGAACATAAGTCGATCTTACCATCGGCTTGACTAAGAGTTATAAATAAAAAAGTAATTTCAACTTTACGTCAACAAAAAGAACTACGTAGAAAATGTAGGTGCAATATAAGGGGAACTATGAAACCTTTAGTAGAATAATTACTTAAGCTTTGATATTGACTCAAAATTACTTTCTGGGAAAATGCTAACTGTAGTGATCCGACCGGATATTTTTGAGCTTTAGCATTCCGTTCGGTGGTTTGAGATCTTGAGTAACTTCATATGACATATCACAACTTGTGTGTATGGTTGGTTTCGATGTTCGAGAGGTTCGGGATTTGATTTGGAAGAGAAATTTTCATATTTGGAAGTTTTAAGTTGAAGAGTTGACCAAGGTTTGACTTTTGTGTAAACGGTCTCAGATTCGTGTTTTAATGATTCCAATAGGTTCGTATGATGATTTTGAACTTAGGCGTATGTCCGGATTTGGATTTTGGAGGTTCCTAGGTTAATTTGGCTTTTGGAGAAAGTTATCAATTTGAAGGTTTAGAAATTTTATAAGTTCGACCGTAAGATGCTTTTATGGTTATCGGGTTCATATTGTTATTCAAGGACTTGTAAGGGGTTTGTTTTGTCATTTGAAAGTTGTGTGCAAAGTTCACTTTCATTCCGAGTTGAATTGGTAGGATGCGGACGCGTTCGGCAAAGTTTGAAGGTTTGAAAGTTAAGAGAATGATATTGATCTTCGATTCTTGGTTTTGATATTTTTTATAATGTTTCGAGCTTTTGGATAAGTTTTTGTAAATGTATTTGTATTTGTTGGCATGTTTGGACGGGATCCCGAGGGGCTTGGGTGAGTTTCAGGATGGTTTCAGACTATTTCTAGGCCCTTTTCAGTTGCTGATTTTTGGCTACATGGGTGTGAATCACGATCGCGGACCTCTGGCCGCATTCGCGAAGTGTAGATTGTTATTTGGATCTTGTGCTTATTATTACTAAGCTAACTTCCAGAGCTTATATCTTGCAATACATAAGGAATTTGAAGATTATCCAAAAATAAAAGTTATAGCCCTAAGTGTCTATCTTTCAAAATATTAAACGGTTTGTCATTTGGAATTTGGTATAGAAAATTATGGCCCTTATACTAGAGGCTATCTGGAAGAGTTGACCAAGTTTGTTCGAATTTGTTCATCGCGATCGCGAGATTCTTGGCCGCAATCGTGAAGGGTAAAATCGTGCTGGGCATTTTTTTGAATCGTGATCGCGAAGATGGTCAAAACTATCACAAATAAGAAGGTCTAGCAGTGGTATTTAATGTCCAATTTCGGGATTTTGAGTTCATTTTCTTCACTTTTTGAGTTCTCGGAGCACAAGTAAGGCGATTTTGGAGAAGCTAAACACCAAATCATGAGGGTAAGTAATTGTATCTTTATTTTGTTATATATTTTATTTTTACACGGATTATTACACCTAAATCAAGGATTTGAAGAGAAGAAATTGGGGACTTTCGACTTGAAATTAAGAGAGTGAATAATTAGATTTTGATCATCGATTCAGAGTCAAATTTGGATGAAACTTCTGTGGCTGGACTCGTATTCAAATGGGATGTCAGAATTTGTGAGTTTTAATGGGTTCTGGAGTGTGAGACCGTGCTGAATTTTGGTAGACTTTTAGCATTTGGTTAAAGATTCAACCTTTATCGTTTGGGTTTGATTCCTATGACATTATTTGATGTTATTGAGTTATTGTTTTGCTAGATTCGAGTCGTTTGAAGGTCGATTCGCAGGGGAAGGGATTTGTAGAGTATTGATTTGGCCTATTTGAGGTGAGTGTCTTGCTTAGATTTGTTGATAAAAAATTTTCTAAATAAAATGATATTGTTTACTACATGCGGGGGTGATGTTTATGCGAGATGACGAGCGTATATGCATGTGCCAGGGTTATCCATGCTCGGGGTGGACTATATGATTCTTTGCGCCTTGTTAGACTTTGTGATTTTCTTGCCTCATGTTTTACTTA
>AWOL01S0158202.1:1689-12475 GCA_000715115.1 Nicotiana otophora | reverse complement strand
GAGAGAAGAAGGGTTTCGTAGCAGTTTATATACAATTCACACAATATCAAAGCGGTAAAAAAATGGCATTTAGCATGTTAGGCTCAAACCGTAAAAATCAGACAATCATGAAAGCCAATCATAACAACTATTCTAAGCTCGAATTCTGAACCCTGAACCAGAGATTCTGGGTTCTTTCCCCCAGCAGAGTCGCCAGAGCTGTCACACCTCCTTTTTCCCGAGGGGATAGGGGATTAGGGAAGTTTTTTCCAATTTAAGTGACATTAATCGAAATTGGATTATTTATTGATTTCAGAGTCGCCACTTGGAATAATTTATGGTGTCCCAAGTTACCGTTTATTTTAAAATCCCAAATCGAGGAAATTAACTCTATTTTTATGGTCCACGAACACAGAAGGCCGGGTAAGGAATTCTGGTAACCCGGGAGAAGGTGTTAGGCATTCCCGAGTTCTGTGATTTTAGCACGGTCGCTCAACTATTAATAATTGGCCTAATTATCTGAATTATTACATGTGTTTAAAACCTTTTGTGCATTACCGCTTTTATACTGCTTTTAGTATTTATGAAATTTATTTAAATAAGTCGTGATGTCGCGCACCTATTATTTTTGTACACATTGTGAATCGCATCACGTGAAACGCACCCGCGACTTACAACATGTTTATTTTTATTATTGTTCGAAGGTATGGTCGGGTCACATAAAATGCACACCCGAATTGGGATTTACGTATCATGACCATGTCACGGGAGCCGTACCCATGGCCACGATGATTTATCAATCGCGCCTAAGAGCATTTCTACGAATATTCATTTTTGAAATCGTAACTGCGTCACGCGAATGTGTACATAATCACGATGATTTGATTTGCTTAGGAGTGTGCTTAAAGCTATCTAGCGTATTGATAAACTGTTTCCCTATATTTGAGACTAATTGTAAAGGCCCGGTGTGCTTGTGAATACAAATGAAGATATTAGAAGCAATTTTTGAACAATCAATACTAACGAACTCCCGCAAGTTGTCCGTTGGCCCATTTAGCCAATTATTCACTTTGCCCAACTGTCCTTAACATTGAATCATCATTTTAAAGCCCAAATTTCCAAGGTAATATCAAATCCCAATTCTGGTTCCTTATAACCTACTATCCACTAATTGTAAAGGTTCAAAACTCATTTTTTAATCCCAAAACTTAATTTAGTTAGCTCAACCAAACAAACGTAATATTCATTAACTCACAATGAAAACTAACAGAATGTAAGGCAGTAGCCCAAACTCAATTAGCAAGTTAACACTAAAAAATGAATGTATATTAAAGCTAACAACATCTAGCAGCCACCAAAATAATGACCAACGAAAATATGGTAAAGCTTATTAAATCAAATCTCTTCGCTCAAATTCATTTGAGCTAGTTAAGCAAACTTACTGTCCATATTAAAATCAAACTATTACACCAATGTAATAATTGTATAAAACAAACATGATTTAATTCCAAGCATCAAAAGATGAACCGATCCAAATAAAGACAGGCTAACACCGAAGAACAACAATTCACTAAAATCATTCACTATATTGGAGAGATAAAATCTGAAAATACAGATGTGAGAGAACAAAATAAAAACGTACTTAAAGCAGTAAAACAACACTAAGGACCAAGCAAAGGTCGGGAAATAGACGATGAATTTCGAGCTCCCGGCAGCGAACAACAGCAAACGACAAATAATTCCAACTAGCTCCGATTTAAAGCCCAAAAATAAAGGAGGACTTGGTTTTGAATCAGTAGAAATAGTTACGGCTTCATTTTATTGTTTTGACTATAAACCAATCTCAGATTACATTGCTTTTCTTCTTCTTCTTCTTCTTCTTCTCAGAACCCCTCTTGTGTTTTTTTAGATCCCAAATTTTGTTTTGAATTTTTGTTTTTGCTGCTATTATACCTGAATGCAGTGAGTGGGGATCAGTGTAGATGAAGGTGAGAGAATTGGGGATTGATCGCGGCTGCTGACTTGGGTGTTGAAGAAATGGGAAGGCTGCTTGGTTTTGTTTTTCAAAAATGGGGAGGGTCTCCTCTGATATGTGTGGTATTGGATAGGGGAACTAGGGTGTATTTTAGAATGAAGAGGGGATATTGGGCCGGCGGTTAGTAGTCTGGGGCAAATGGAAGGAAAATGGGCCACTAGAAGTAACTGGCCAAAAGCTGTAATGAGACCCCATAGCCTTCTCTTTTTCTTTCTTTGTATTTTGCAAGACTAATCAATTTATTTAACACTCCTAATTCCAATTAATTTATAAAATTAACTTAATGACCTATTTTTCTACAATTAACTAATTAATTTAGCTAACAAATGCATGTAGAGTTACTAATGTATGTTTTGATATTTTAGTGTTTTACAAATGCAATTGATTATGCAATTAAAATCTAAAAAAAAATGTAAAAATTAAAAATATTTTTTTATTTTCTTTAGGATTTAAAATGCAACTTAAAAATGCATCAAACATGAATACGTACAAAGCAAACTAAGTAAAAATATAGAAAAATAATTTAAAGCTATTTTTTGGATTTATTAGGAGTAATTTTATATTAGGGCAAAAATTAGATACTCACACTTTCAACTTTGGCGCGCTTAACCCATCCATCATCACCCAAGGTGTACCCCATCATTGAAAAAGTTGTTTTATCATAAGTGTTGGTAATATGCTTGGGTGTAAAGGGTGCCAAATCTACCTTCATGACTTCGAGAATATATCAGATGAGAAGACCATATGGTAAACAGGCAGCAGACGAAGAGATGTACCTGATACTTTTAAGCATGTATTGGCGAATCCACACGAACCAATCTAGTATTTTATTGTTAATAAGACAATAAAGTACAAAAATATCTCTAGTGGACAAAGAGCTAAGGGACCCAGTTCTGGAGAGAAGAGTAGTAGCAATCATGTGGGCCAAGACACGATGTTCAAACTTAAGGTTCTTGGGACCGATATTAGGAGGATTATGAGACAAAAAGGTTTTTGCTTCTTCAAAGGAAACTTCAAAATCTTTTGGCCATGAATTTTACACAAACACATCAAACCCACTAAACTTAGCAGAGAAAATCTTTTCAAATTGATAAAAATTCAAAACAATTTTAGTGCCTAACACCATAGATTCCAAATCATCTTTGTCATTCACAAAAAGGTTTGCATAAAACATCCTTACTGGTTCCTCATAAACAGAGTTTCCAATGGTATCAAACAAAGAAGAAAGATACTGAAAATTAAATATAGCAGTCACATCACAGTGTAGATTTTTCATGAGAGAGAGACTTACAGAGCGTCCATAAGCCATAGATTTTAACTTGTAGGACTCAAACCTTGCTTTTTCACTGGGGCCATAAAAGATTAATTTGTCCTCAAGACCAAATTTCATTTCCTCCACTTTTTCTTTCTTGCATGCAGCCTTTTTAGCAGTTTGCTCTATAGGTCTTTTGCCTGCTTTTTTCTGGCTAATGGGAGGATTTTCGAAAGATTCACTACTCTCATTGTCCGTTTTGAGGAAATCTAAGTCAATGGATGACTCCAAATCTACAGGTTCTTCAGGGTTGCTGTGTTTTTGAAATCTTCGGTTGCGTCGGGTTGCAGTAGAATAAGAGGAACTTCTTTTGGCCATGGTAAGAATGGAGAGAGTAACAGGGAAGGAAGGGTTTTTATCGGTACTTTTTGGGAGGAACGAAGGGTCGCTTTGGTTAAAGGAAAATGTGGGTTCAGAAAGAAGTGATGCTTCTGAAGAGACTGATCGGCGGTACTGATGAAGAAGCAATTATTAGACTTACAACAAAATTAATTAAACCACACATACTTAAGGAAATAAAATATTTTAGAACACGGTAAATGATTTGTTTTACAAATTTTGCATAATGCCAATCTCTTTTCGAAGAAAACAAAATCTTTCTTCCAAAAGTAATTTTGTAAAAATATCAGCAAGTTGAGGATCAGTACTAATAAATTCTAAAATAATATCACCTTTAGCGACATGATCATGGATAAAATAATACTTAATTTCTATATGCTTTGCTCTAGAATGGTGCACAAAACTTTTTGATGAACAAATAACACTAGTATTATCAGAAAATATAGGAGTAGAGGTAAGGGATAAATCATAGTCGAGAAGTTGATGCATAATCCATAGAACTTGTGTACAACAGTTTCCAACAACTAAATATTCTGCTTCAGTCGTTGATAGGGCAACACAATTTTGTTTCTTGCTATGCCAAGATACTAATGCATTTTCCAAGAGTTGACACGTGCCACTTATGATTTTTCTATCAATCTTGTCACCTGCAAAATTTGCATCTGAAAAGCCTCTTAGAGCAAAATTGTTAGAACGATCATGTCATAATCCTAGCTCAGAGATACCAATTAGATATTTAATAATTCGTTTAACAGCAATGAGATGAGATTCCCTGGGAGTCAACTGAAATCTTGCACACACTGAACATAATATCTAGTCGACTAGCAGTGAGATATAATAATGATCCAATCATTCTTCTATACATGGTTTCATCAACCTTTTTTCCATTGCTGTCTTCATCGAACATTGTTGTTGAACTCATTGGAGTGCCGATTGACTTAGCATTTTCATGCCAAACTTTTTGATAAGCTCCTTAGTATACTTGGTTTGGCTAATGAAAATTCCTTTAGGAGACTGTTTGATTTGAAGTCCGAGAAAGAATGTCAGTTCTCCCATCATGCTCATTTCGAATTCTCCTTTCATGGAAAGAGCAAATTCTTCACATAGAACAGAGTTAGGACTACCAAAAATAATATCATCAACATAAATTTGAGTAATAAGATTACCTTAACTAGAATGCTTAAAAAAAGAGTTGTATCGATATTACCTCTTTTGAACCCTTGATTTAGAAGAAAAGAGCTTAATCTTTCATACCAGGCACGAGGAGCTTGTTTGAGACTGTACAAAGCCTTAGTCAGCTTGTATACATGATCAGGAAAGGTGACGTTTGCAAATCCTGGTGATTACCGCACATATACTTCTTCAGAGATGTGACCATTTAGGAACGCACTTTTAACATCCATTTGAAATAGATTGAATCCTTANATTTTCATGCCAAACTTTTTGATAAGCTCCTTAGTGTACTTGGTTTGGCTAATGAAAATTCCTTTAGGAGACTGTTTGATTTGAAGTCCGAGAAAGAATGTCAGTTCTCCCATCATGCTCATTTCGAATTCTCCTTTCATGGAAAGAGCAAATTCTTCACATAAAACAGAGTTAGGACTACCAAAAATAATATCATCAACATAAATTTGAGTAATAAGATTACCTAAACTAGAATGCTTAATAAAAAGAGTTGTATTGATATTACCTCTTTTGAACCCTTGATTTAGAAGAAAAGAGCTTAACCTTTCATACCAGGCACGAGGAGCTTGTTTGAGACCGTACAAAGCTTTAGTCAGCTTGTATACATGATCGGAAAAGGTGACATTTGCAAATCCTGGTGGTTGCTTCACATATACTTCTTCAGATATGTGGCCATTTAGGAACGCACTTTTAACATCCATTTGAAATAGCTTGAATCCTTTGTGAGCAGCGAAAGTAAGTAATATTCGTATGGATTCGAATCTTGCTACAGGCGCAAAGGTTTCATCATAGTCGATTCCTTCTTGCTGAGAGTATCCTTGAGCAACAAATCTTGCTTTATTTCGAACCACTTGACTTGATTCATTCAATTTGTTTCTGAATACCCACTTAGTTCCAATGATGGATGAGTTTGAAGGTCTTGGAACCAATTCCCATACTTTATTTCTTTAAAATTGATCTAGTTCCTCTTTCATAGCACTTATCCAGTGAGTATCTTTGAGAGCTTCATCCACTTTCTTTGGCTCAAATTGAGAAATAAGAGCCACGTGAGATTTGTTCTTCTGTGACCTTCTTGTAGTGATTCATTCCTGTGGATCTCCTATAATGAATTTGTGAGGATTCACTTTTCCATTCATTTGGAGTGTTTGAGGAAAGTTCTCTTTCTATATTAGTCGACTGATCTGCTGGAGACAGTTCAAGATTTTCTGCGGGCTCTTTAGCTGGTTGAGTCTGTTGAACAACTGACTCACTTTGATGATCCTTTCCTACAATAACAGATTTAGGTACAAACGAGATTTCCTCATCTTCATGAATTTTTTCATTCCTTGGGTGAGGGTTAGTATCAACAAAAACAACATGAATTGATTCTTCAATGCATAAAGTTCTTTTATTGTAAACTCTATATGCTCTACTTGAAGGAGAGTATCCAAGAAATATACCTTCATCACTCTTAGGATCAAAATTACCCAAATTATCCTTTCCATTGTTGTGGATAAAGCATTTGCATCCAAAAGGGTAAAAGTAGCTGATATTGGGTTTCTTACCGTTCCATAGTTCATAAGGAGTCTTTTTGAGGATTGGTCGAATCAGACACTTGTTGATGATGTGGCATACTGTACTCACAGCTTCTGCCTAGAAGTGATGAGGTAAGGAATTTTTCACAATCATGGTTCTTGCCATGTCTTATAAAGTTCTATTTTTACGCTCTACTACTCCATTTTGCTGCGGTGATCTTGGTGAAGAGAAGTTGTGAGAGATTCCTTGATCATTGCAAAAGTTTTTAAAAGCTGTACTTTCAAATTCTTCTCCATGATCACTCCTGATCGTAGATTTTAGTATCCCTTTTCTCGTTTAACCTTCTTACAGAAAATTTCAAAATTCTTTAGAGCATCATCTTTGTGACTTAGAAACATAACCCAAGTAAATCTAGAGAAATCATCTACGATGATAAAAGCATATTTCCTACCACCTATGCTAGCAGTTCTAGTTGGACCAAATAAATCCATATGCAATAATTGAAGAGGTTTGCAGGTGGAAACAATATTTTTAATTTTGAAAGAAGAGCGAGTTTGTTTTCCCAGTTGACATGCATCACAGATATGATCCTTTGAAAAAACTAGTTTTGGAAGATCGATTATAAGATCATGTTTAGAAAGTTTTTGAATAGTATGCATGCTGGCATGACCAAGTTTTCGATGCCAGATCCAAGGATCATCAATCATGGAAGTAAGACAAATTTGATCTCCAAGATTATCTAAATTGATGATAGTATAGACATTTCTATCTCTATTGCCTGAAAGAATGATTTTACCTGATTCATCTTCTATAAACCAGCCATGTTTCTTAAAACGAACCTCATAGTCGTTGTCGCATAGATGACTAATGCTGAGAAGATTACAGCCGCGTTCATCAACCAGGTAGACTTCATCTACATCACATGTTGAGCTCATAGTAGCTTTTCCAATACCAATTACATTTCCTTTGGATTTGTCTCCAAAGGTAACTGTTCCTCCATCTAGTTTGGTGACTGATTTGAATAATTGTTTGTCACTAGTCATATGTCTGGAACACGCGCTGGCGAGATACCATTTTCCTTTTCGATTCTTCTTGCGGTGTTCCTGCAAAACAAAGTTACTTATTTTTAGGTACCCAAGCCTGCTTGGGTCCTGAATAGTTAGAATGCTGAGTGTTAGCTTGATTTGAAGATTTAGGTCTCTAGACCCATCTCCTGTTATCCTTGAACCTGCAACGATTTGAGGTATGACCCCTTTTGCCACAATAAAAACATGGTGGACTATTAGAGTTTCCATAACCTTTTTCTGCTCTAATTCTGTTCCTGCATTGGTTAGTACTATGACCATTTTTACCATAAAAGGAACAGGCAAGAAACTTCTGTTTGTGATGAGTAGTCTGATTTGATTTGACTGAGCTGTGACTGGTGGATTTTTACAATCCATTCAATTGAAGTTGAAGCTCATTAACTTCATCCTGTAGCATATCACGCTCAATTTCACATACTTTCAGTTTCAGGGCCCAGTCTTTCTTTTCTCTCTTAATCTTTCTAAGTTCATTCACAACATTTTCGATATTTGCAAGAGCAATATCAACAAATTCTTGAAGTTCATAACAATTAGGGTATTGGGAAGACGTACCTTACTAGTTTCTTCGTCTGCCATAAGGCCAACTTCTCTTGAGTTGTCTTCCTCACCATCTCCATCTGCCATTAGTCCAAGCTCCCCTGAATCTTCATTTTTATTTATAGCCATAAAACATATATTAGCAACTTCCTCATGATCAGACTCTTCTTCATAACTCCATGCTCCGAAGAATTTCTTCTTTTGCATGTTTCTGTTGAGTTTCTTCTTTAATTCAGGACAATCAGCTTGAATATGACCAAACTTTCCATATTCGTAGCACCTTCCATCATTTTTATCAGTTTCATTGTTTATCATTCCTTTCCTGAAGTTAGGCTTCCCTCTTCTGCTATTTCTGTTTTTCTTCATCATGCTTGTTACAACTTGTGAGAGCATGGCAATGTTTTTATCTTGTTCTCCTCCTCTTTCTTCTTCATTTTCTGGTTCAGCCACAGTTGCCTTAAAGGCAACACTTTTCTTCTTTTCTTGAATTTATCTATCCAACTGAGTTTTCTCAAAAGCAATTATATCACCTCTGAGTTCATCATAGGAAATTTTGTCAAGATCCTGACATTCCAAAGCGATGACTTTTGACTGCCAAATGGTACGTAAACTCCTGAAAAGTTTTCTAACCTGTTCACCACTTTTGATAAGTCTGCCAAAGGACTTCAGATCTCCAAGAATTTTGCTGAACCTGGAGAACATCTCTTCCACTGATTCTCCATCCTTCATTTAAAATAGCTCGTAGTCTCGAACCAAAAGAATGATCCTTGTTTCTTTCACTTTGTTGGTTCCTTCGTACGTGACCTTGAGTTTGTCCCACATTTCTTTGGTTGTTTCACAACTTGATATCTTTTCATACTCTTCTCCACTAATAGCATTGTACAGTAGATTTTTTGCTTTGGCATTTACAGTTATGACAACAGCTTGTTCATCAGTGTAGTCATCTAAGTCAAGAGGATCAGTTGATACGATGACTTGACCATTTGCATCCTTTTTTGGTGGGATTGGAAGATTTCTCCTTTTTGATCACACGCCAAACTTTAATGTCATATGACATCGTGTATGTTTCCATACGCACTTTCCAATGAGAAAAGTGTTGTCCGTTGAAATAAGGAGGTCGAACCTGAGAGGTTCCTTCTTGAAATAGCACACCAACAACAGTGTTAGATCCCATGATCTTTTTCTCACCAGCTGTTAAGCAGAGATTGTGAGCATTGCTCTGACGATGATTTTAGTTGACTAGATTAATAGCAGAATGTAAGATAAACAGTAAATGTAAAGTGAATAACACACAGAGATTTTATACTGGTTCGGTACCGGTGTGGTGCTTACATCCAATTTCCCTTGGGTCACAAGGGTTCCCTTTAGATATTGAAAGTATTACAATATAGATGGTTTTGATTCGTTCACCACCAACGAAGTATAGCAACAATGAATTCTGAATAATGACACAACTCTCTTTTGTGTTCTAATTCTTCCTATCTTTTGAGACGCTGATAAACTGAGGATTACAATGTTTAGGCTAAGAAGTAGAGAGACTTAGAAAACAATGTGTGTAGTTGCGCAAGTATTTCATTTGATCTTAGCAGACTTCTTATAAGAGAGAAGAGAGCCGTTGAGCCTTGATCGAAAAAAGAGGCACGAGATCTTCAAAGGGATTTGACCCAAGGTGTGCCTCTTCGAATCCTGCTCTTGGGAGGGACCGGATTTGATCGTGACTTTCCTTGTCACAAGCTTATATTGGGGAGACATTCAAGCCTATAATTGAGCTTAATTAAGGATACTGAATATTTGCTGGCAATAGCTCCTTGATTTGTAATCTGATTTCCTTTGATTGAGGCCGAATGGATGTGCTAAAATTTAATTCCTTTTTCTTGTCCATTAATTCAGCAATCACATCTTTGGACAGCTTCTCATTAGTATTCTTTCCTTTTGATGATTTCGATTCCTGTAAAACCAAGGTAAGTGAACATTCCCATCATTGAGACTTTGGAATATAACTTAACAGTATGAACCCTGAATATACGTGTTATGTGTTTGATTTTGAGGTGACACACATACTAGGTGACGGGCGTGTGGGCGTGCACCGTGTGAACTGTGATTTTACGTTATTTTTGTTGTACTGTGTAGTTACCTGAACTTGTCTGAAATCATGAAATATCTACGTACTAGAGTTATTGAGCTGTGATTATGTTAGAAACCATATCTAGACTATATGCTTATCCTGTTGGGACCCACTGAGGTCATTTCTGTTGTTGAGTAATCTGCTTTCATTGCATTACATATTCAGTCATACGTATTCATATGCATATCATATCTCAGTGTCTATTGTTATTTATTAATGCACCATATCATTATTTTCGGGCTAGTATCATGACATTATGAGCCTGAGAGACTGGAGAGATTGATAACTGAGTGAGGCCGGGGACCTAGTTGTGAGGATGATTATAGGATCGCGTTGTATGCCGTAGTGGGTCAGATTGGCTTACTATAGCACGTGAGTTGTCCGTGCAGCAGGTGAGTTGTCTGTGCGATTCCAGATATTGATATTATAGAACATGAGTTGTCCATGCATCACGTGAGTTGTCCGTGCGGATTATATCGCTTGGGTTGTAGGAGCCCCTCTAGAGTCTGCACACCCCCAGTGAGCGAAGGTACCTACTGCGTGCGAGTTCCGAGTTCCGAGTGCTGAGTGACTGGGAGGACGGAGTGAATTGATATTCTGAGAGTATGCATATGATCTTTATCACTGATTTGCATCGCATTTGGCATGCACACTTGACATATAGGCATAGAGAT
>AWOL01S0158192.1:0-14259 GCA_000715115.1 Nicotiana otophora | reverse complement strand
GGGCCGAGTATGGTACCGGGTGCCGGCCACGTCCCTTCAGGTTTGGGGCGTGACAGAAACAATACATGTGATCACTGCATCTGAAGCAACAGCATCTGGCCTAGCAGGAAAAGCATAGAAACGGGCATGCCCGCCACCTGAACAACCTCCCCTCTCTTGGGCGACCCCTAGCTGCTTGACCCCCACCCCGAGTTGGTTTGGCGGGTGGTGTAACTGCTGGTGCTGGTGTCGTTGGTCGAGAACTCTACTATAGAGCCCCACTTAAACAGCCTAGGACAGTCTCTCTTGAAATAACCCAATTACCCCTCCTCTGACGGAATTGCTGCTCCTCATAACCAGAAGAATTACCTGTAGAAGCCTGAGCGGACGAGGCATGATGAGAACTCTACCCTGGTAGTGCACTGAATGAAGACTGGCCTGAGTAAGCACTGTAAGAACTGTGGCTAGCTGATGCACCACGATGAACTGGACGACCCGTTTGAGGGTGTTTGTAAGAACGACCCCTACCGCGGTAAAACTGACCCCCTGAAGGAACACCGCTGAAATCACCTGAACCACGAGGCCTCTTAGCCTCCCTCTCAACCCGCTCCTGGCTGCGAACCATCTCAATCTGACGAGCAATGTTGACAACCTCATCGAAAGTAGTACCAGACACTCTCTCTCTAGTCATGAGTAACCGCAGCTGAAAAGTGAGGCCATCTATGAACCTCTTGATCCTTTCCCTGTCTGTGGGAATCAACCAGATAGCATGACAGGCCAATTCTGAAAATCTCATCTCATATTATGTCACAGACATATCACCCTGACGAAGCTGCTCAAACTGTATGCGCAGCTCCTCTCTACGGGACTGAGGCACGAACTTCTCCAGGAATAGACCGGAGAAATGCTGCCAGGTAAGGGGTTCTGCACCGACCGACCTACATTTCTCGTAAGCCTCCTGCCATCTAAAGGTAGCCCCAAAAAGCTAAAAAGTAGTGAATGAGACCCTACTGGTCGCTAGAATACCCGTTGTCCGAAGCATCCATTGACACTTATCCAGAAAAACCTGAGCGTCCTCTGACTCTGCACCGCAAAAAGATGGAGGTCGAAGCCTCTCAAATCTCTCAAGTCTTCTCTGCTCATCATCTGCCATAACAGGAACTACCGGGGCCTGAGCAGCTGCAGCCGGCTGGGCCGGTAGTGCCCTTGGTATCTGAAGTCCCTGTACTACATGGTCTAGATGAAGGGCAACAGGGGTATGAGTACCTCCCCCGGCCTGAGAAGTGGCAGATGAGGCCTGAGCCGAAACCACCTGAGCCAGACCAGTGCAAGTTGCCAATATGTGGGCCAAAGTCTTCTAAAGGCCTGGAATCTCAATGGGCACAGCCGGTGCATGAGCTGATCCTCTCGGCTCAGCTATATCTGGAATTTTCTCCTGAGCTAGAGCAACTGGTGGTACTACAGGTGCTGGTCCAACTGTGGTACGAGCTACACCTCGACCTCTACTTTGACCCCGGCCTCTACCACGGCTCCGGCCTCTCACGGCCCTAAGTGGTGGCATTGGTGGCTGACCTTCCGATCCAGTAGTATGTATCCTCACCATCTGTGAGAGACTAGATTAATAGAAATTTAGTTTCCGGAATCAACAAATTCGCACGATAGAATAAAAGAAAGTGAAATTTTCCGAAGGGTTCTGCAGCCTCTCGAAGATAAGTACAGACGTCTCTATTCCGATCCGCAAGACTCTACTAAACCTTCTCATGACTCGTGAGACCTACGTGAACCTAGTACTCTGATACCAACTTGTCACGACCCAAAATCCCAACCTGTCGTGATGGCGCCTATCTCGATACTAGGCAAGCCGATAATCTCAATAAACCACAATTTCTCTTAAATTTGAAAATATAATATTTAAATACAATACAAAACCCACAAATACTGATACGAACACTCCCCAAAACCTGGTGTCACTGAGTACATGAGCATCTAAAATGGATATAAGTCAAAAGAAAATGGTCTATAATAGTCTAAGACCAAATACAGTAAACAAGGAGATAGGGAAGGAGAGACAAGGTCTGCGAAACACGGCAGCAACCTCTGAATCTCCGAAAAATCAACTGTGGGAGGAAATCAACACCCGCTATGTCCAGAAGCACTTGGATCTGCACACGAAGTGCAAGGTGTAGTATGAGTACAACCAGCTTAGCAAGTAACAATAATAAATAAGGAATTGAAGATAGTGACGAGCTACACAATTATAGTTCATTTTCAGTAATTCCAACAGAGAATAGACATGCTTTCAAATCTAGCAGTTTAAGTCAAATCAATTTATACAGTTCAAGTTCATGTAATCCGGATATAAAATCATTCATAGAATTTCATAACAATGACAAATAGCAACTAAGTGCAACAACAAATGAAAAGAAAGTACAGCCTCTCAGGGTAACAATCACTCAACTCGTCACAACAACTCAACCCCTAGGCTCTCGGCCCTCAGCACTCACACTCAATGGGTACCTGCACTCACTGGGGGTGTACAGACTCTGGAGGGGCTCCTATAGCCCAAGCGCCATAATCTGCACGGACAACTCACGTGCTGCATGGACAACGCACGTGCTAATATCTTGCACGGACAACTCATATGCCATAATATCCTTACCTCACCGACAGGCCCTCGGCCTTACTTAGTCCTCAACCTCTCTAGTCTCTCGTACTCTCAGAAATCACAAAGATCAGCCCAAACAAAGATAACATAGTGTATCAACAAATATCCAGAAAGACTAAGGTATAATACGCAAGAAAAATCATGACTGAGTACAAGACAACAATTAGAAGATAATTCAACAAGTATGCGACCTCTGCAGGTCCCAACAGTAATATAACATAGCCTAAGCATGATTTCTAACATGATTTACAGTCAAATTGCTTCAACACGTGGAGAGCATATAGCTAACAATAATCACATGACACCTAACATGTGTGTCACCTCCGAAATAATCACATGACACAAAAGTTCGGCATTTCATATCCTCAGGACAAGATTTAAAACGGTTACTTACTTCAAGACGTGAAATTCTTATTCTTCAATGTCGTTTCCTCGTGAATTGGCCTCCAAACGCCTCGAATCTAGCCATAAATAATTCGTTTCAGTCAATAAAATTCATTGGAATTAATTCCATAAAAAAATGCAAATTTTCCATAAAAATCCGAAATTTAGCTCAAAAAGCGCCCGTGAGGCCCATGTCTCGGAACTCGACAGAAGTTACAAAATTCGGAAGCCCATTCAACCACGAGTCTAACCATACCAATTTTATCAAAATCCGGCCCCAACTCGACCCTCAAATCTTCAATTTAAACCAAGAGGGTTTTCAAACGTTTCCAACTTAATTCACCAATTAAATGATAAAAACAACCATGAATTTGGGTAATTTAACTAATATTGAGTTAAGAACACCTACCCCGTTATTTTCCTTCGAAAAACTCCCGAAGATCGCCTCTTCCCGAGCTCCAATCCATCAAAAACTGAAAATGGGACGAAGTCCCATTTTCATAACTTAAACTCTCTGCCCAAACATTTGCTCTACGCGATCGCGAACATTCCCACGCGATCGCGAAGAACAATTATCCATCGCCCAGATTTAACTCTACACGATCACAGACTTTCCCACACGATCGCGATGCACAACATCACAGACCTATGCGATCGCAGACCTAACCACGCGATCGCGAAATACAAATGCATGATTTCCATTTCTGCCCCATTTCCTCTTCACGAACGCGACCTTCGTCACGCGTTCGCGAATAACAAACTCACATAGCTACGCGATAGCATCTCGCTTCACGCGATCGCAAAGCACAAAATATCACTGCCTCATATTAACCCTACGTGATTGTATATATCCCTACGCGGTCGTGTAGGACAAAAACCTCCGCTGACCAACTAAGCCTACATGATCGTAGACACATTCACGCGATCGTGTAGAAGGAAAACATCATCAGATATCAGAAAATTCCAGCAGCTGTTCAAGTCCAAATTTTGGATCCTTTAACCATCCAAAACTCACCCGATCCCCTTGGGACCTCAACCAAATATACCAACAAGTCCCAAAACATCATACGAACTTAGTCGAACCCTTAAATCATCTTAAACAACGCTAAAACCATGAATTACAACCCAATTCAAGCCTAATGAACTTTGAAATTTCTAATTTTTACAAATGAGTTCGGAACCTATCAAATCACGTCCGATTGACCTCAAAGTTTGCATACAAGTCATAAATGACATAACAGAGATATTCCAATTTTCAGAATCATCTTCCGACACCGATATCAAAAAGTTAACCCCCCGGTCAAACTTTCCAAAAATTCAACTTTCGGCATTTCAAGCCTAATTCCACTACGGTCCTCCAAAAATTTTTCCGGACACGCTCCTAATTCCAAAATCACCATACGGTGCTGTTGGAATTATCAGAAATCAAATCCGAGGTCTTTTATGCATAGGTCCACATCCGGTCAACTATTTCTACCTTAAATTTTCAATTATGAGACTAAATATCTCATTTCATTCCGAATTCCTTCCGGACTTGAACCAACTAACCCAGTAAGTCATAAAATAACTATTAAACATACATTGAGCAGTAAATGGGGGAACTAGATTATAATACTCAAAAAGACCGACCGGGTCATTACATTAACTGGTAGCTATTATTGTAAGGGAACTCCGCGAGTGGCAGAAATTGATCCCAAGAACCCCCAAAATCAATGACACAAGCACGTAGCATATCCTCCAATATCTGAATAGTGCGCTCAGACTGTCCGTCCGTCTGAGGGTGAAATGTTGTATTCAACTAAACATGTGTGCCCAATTCTCACTGCACTGCTCTCCAAAACTGTGATGTAAACTGTGTACCCCGATCTGAAAAGATGGACACCGGCATACCGTGTAGGCGAACAATCTCGCAAATATAAATCCCAGTCAACCGCTCCGAAGAATAATTTGTACCAACTGGAATAAAATGCACGGACTTGGTCAACCAATCTACAATCACCCAAACAACATCAAACTTTCTCAAAGTCCGTGGAAGGCTAACTACAAAATCCATGGTAATACGCTCCCATTTCCACTACGGAATTTCAAGTCTCTGAAGCAATCCGCTCGGTCTATGATGCTCAAACTACACATGTTGACAATTTAAACACCGATCTACAAACCCAACTATATCTTTATTCATTCGCCTCCACCAATAGTGCTGCCTCAAATCCTAATATATCTTCGCGGCACTTGGATGAATGGAGTACCGCGAACTGTGAGTTTACTGGAGAATCAAATCACGCAAACCTTATACATTAGGCACGCATAGCCTGCCTGCATCCGTAATACACCGTCATCTCCAATAGTGACTTCCTTGGCATTACTGTGCTAAACCGTGTCCTTAAGGACAAGCAGATGGGCATCATCATACTGGCGCTCGCTGATGCGATCATATAAACAAGACCGAGAAACCACACAAGGAAAAACTCGATTCGGCTAGGAAACATCCAATCTAACAAACTGGTTGGCCAAGGCCTGAACATCCAAGGCTAAAGGCCTCTCTGCTACCGACAAGTATGCTAAGCTGCCCAAACTCTCCGCCTTACGACTCAAGGCATCAACCACCACATTGGCCTTTCCGGGATGATAGAGAATGGTGATATCATAATCCTTAAGCAACTCTAACCACCTTCGCTGCCGCAAATTAAGATCCTTCTGTTTAAACAAATGTTGTAGACTCCGGTGATCGATATAAACCTCACAATGGATACCGTATAAGTAATGCCGCCAAATTTTCAAGGCATGAAAAATAGCTGCTAACTCAAGGTCGTGGACTGGATAATTCTTCTCATGTACCTTTAATTGTCTGGACGCATAAGTAATTACCCTACCATCTTGCATCACTACAGCCCCGAGACTAATACACGACGCCTCACAATACACAGTACAAGACCAATACTGGAGTTGTAGTCAATGCTGTCTTGAGCTTCTGAAAGCTCTCTTCATATTCACCACCTGAATGGAGCACCTTTCTCGGTCAATTTAGTCATAGGCGATGCAATAGACGAGAAATCCTCCATGAAGCGACGATAATAACCAGCCAAGCCGAGAAAACTCCTAATCTCAGTAACTGAAGATGGTCTGTTCCAACTCTAAATTGCCTCTATTTTCTTCGGATGCACCTTAATCCCTTCACTAGACACTATGTGTCCCAAGAATGCCACTGAACTAAGCTAGAACTCACACTTAGAGAATTTGGCATAAATTTTCTCTTCCCTCAGCCTCTATAATACAACACTCAATTATTGCACATGTTCCTCCTGGCTACGTGAGTACACCAGGATATCATCAATAAATACCACGACAAATAAGTCAAGATACAACTGGAATACGCTATTCATCAAGTGCATAAAGGTTGCTGGGGCATTGGTTAGCCCAAATGACATCACAAGAAATTCGCAGTGACCATAACGAGTCCTAAATATTGTTTTTAGAATATCCGAAATCTGAATTTTCAACTAGTGATACCCCGATCTCAAATCAAATTTGGAGAGCACCCTCGCTCCCTGAAGTTGGTTAAATAAATCATCGATACATGGCAAAAGATATTTATTCTGTATTGTAACGTTTTTTAGTTGTCTGTAATCAATGCACATCCGTATAGTACCATCTTTATTTTTTACAAACACAACCGGTGCACCCCAAGGTGACACACTAGGCCTAATAAACCCATTTACAAGGAGTTCCTGAAGTTTCTCTTTCAATTCTTTCAATTCAGCCGGTGCCATACGATACGGAGGAATGGAAATGGGCTGTGTGACCGACACCAAGTCAATACCGAAATCAATATCCCTGTCGGGTGGCATACCCGGCAGGTCTGCAGGAAATACATCCGGAAAGTCTCGCGCTTTTGGTACTGAATCAATAGTAGGGGTATTTGCATCAACATTTCTCACAAAACCCAAATAGGACAAACACCCCTTCCCCACCATACGTTGGGCCTTCAAATAAGAAATTACCTTACTGGGAACATAATCTAGAGACCCACTCCATTCGACCTTTGGCAACCCTAACATTGCCAACGTCATGGTTTTTGCATGAGAGTCCAGAATAGCATGACATGTGGACAACCAATCCACACCCAGGATTACATCGAAATCAACCATACTAAGAAATAAGAGATCAACTCTAGTCTCCAGTCCCCCAATAGTTACCACACATGACCGATACACACGGTCTACAGTAATAGAATCACCCACCGGTGTAGATACACTAACAGGTGAAGCTAAGGACTCACGGGGAAAATCCATATAATGAGTAAAGTACGATGATACATACGAATAAGTAGAACCAGGGTCAAATAATATAGAAGCTTCCTTGTGGCACAATGAGACAATACCTATGATCACTGCATCTAAAGCAACGACATTTGGCCTGGTAAACAAAGCATAGAATCAGGTCTGAACGCCACCTGATCGGCCTCGCCCTCTTGGGCGACCCCTAACTGACAGACCCCTACCTCGTGCTGGCTGGGCGAGTGGTGAAACAACTGGTGCTGAAGTCGTAGTCTGACTCATCTTCTACACTAGACCTCTCGAGCAACGAGGACACTGTCTCCACATATGCCCAAATTTCCCGCACTCAAAGAACCTTCTCGGTATTGGTGGTGGTGTACCGGGGAGGTACGGACTGAATCGGGCCCCGAGAACTAGAATAAATTCTAGAAGCACCTGGTGCAAATGAACCCTAAACTGAAGGGGCACAGGACGAACTCTAGGCTGGCAGGCACTAGGAGATGATTGACCCTGATGAGAACTATATGAACCCTGACCGGATGATGCACCACGGTGAACTGGACGACCCATCTAAGCGTGTCTGTATAGACGACCCCTACTGCGGTAAAACTAACCCCCTTAGGGAACATCGCTGAAGTCACCTGGTCCATAAGGCCTCTAGGCCTCCCTCTCTCCATGTTCCTAACTACGGACCATCTCTCTCTGCCGAGCAATATCAACTACCTCATCAAAAGTAGCACCAGATACTCTCTCCCGAGTCATAAGTAACTGCAGCTCATATGTGAGGCCATCAATGAACCTCCTAATCCTCTCCCTATCAGTGGGAACCAACCAAATTGCATAACGAGCCAACTCAAAACATCTTATCTCGTACTGCATCACAGTAATGCCATCCTGACATAACTGCTCAAAGTGTCTGCACAGCTCCTCTCTGTGAGACTGCAGCACGAACCTTTCCAAAGAGAGAATAGAGAATTCATGCCATGTAAGTGGTGCTGCACCAATCGGCCTACGCCTCTCATAAGCCTCCCATCATCTGAAGGCAGCCCCAAAAAACTGCAAAGTAGTGAATGAGACCCCACTGTTCTCCAGAATGCCTGCTGTCCGAAGCATCCGCTGGCACTTATCCAGAAAACCCTAAGCATCCTCTAACTCAGCACCGCTAAATGATGGACATCGAAGCCTCCCAAACCTCTCAAGTTTGCTCTGCTCATCATCTTCCATAACGGGGACTACAGGGGCTTGAGCAGCTACAACCAGCTAGGCTGGTAATGCCCCCAGTATCTGAAGTCCATGCACTACCTGCTCTGGAGCACGGGCAACAAGGGTATGAGTACCTCCCTCAGCCTGAGAAGTGGCTGGTGCGGCCTGAGTCGAAACCACCTGAGCAAAGCTAGTGCAAACTTCCAATATCTAAGTCAAAGCCTCTTGTGGGCCTAGAATATCAATGGGCACAACTAGTGCCTAAGTAGGTCCCACCGGCTCAACTACATCCGAAAACTACTCCTGAGCTAGTGCAACTAGTGGTGCTATAGGTGCTGCTCCAATTGTTGTACGAGCGACACCTCGGCCCCGGCCTCTACCACGATCCCGGCCTCTCGCGGCCCTAACTGGTGGCAATAGTGGTTCACTGTCCGATCCGGTAATACGTGTCCTCACCATCTATGAGAGAATAGAATAACATAATTTTTTGTTTTCCGAAATCAGCAAGTTCACATGATAGAATACAAGAAAGTGAAATTTTCCTAAGGGTTCGACAATCTCTCGAAGATAAGTATAGACGTCTCCGTACAGATCCGCAAGACTCAACTAAACCTGCTTATGACTCGTGAGACCTATGTAACCTAGGCTCTGATACCAACTTGTCACAACCCAAAATCTCACCCGTCATGATGGAGCCTATCTCGATACTAGGCAAGCCGACAACATCAATAACCCACAATTTCCTTTAAATACTAAAAACATAATAATTAAGTTTAAGAGTAAATCCCACAAACATTAGAAATAAACACACTCCCAAAACCCGATGTCACTGAGTACATGAGCATCTATACATTACAAGTCTGGAAAGCACGGTCTATAATTGTCTAAGACCAAATACAGTAGACAAAGAGATAGGGAAGGAGAGACAAGGTCTGTGAGATAAGGCAGCTACCTCTGAATATCCAAAAAATCAACTGTGTGAAAGAATCAACACCTGCTATGTCCGGGATCACCTTGATTTGCACATGAAGTGCAGGGTGTAGTATGAGTACAACCAACTCAGTAAGTAACAATAATAAATAAGAACTTAAAGTAGTTACGAGCTTCACAGCTAAGTCCAAATACAGTAATTTTCAACATAAAAGGGTAGACATGCTCTCAGGTTCAACATTTAAAATTTCACAATAATTTCATATCAACTTTGACTGAAACAGCAGAAAATAGCTTTTAGAAATTTTTCCAAAACAGTCATATATGACAGCTGAAATGCAGCAACAATGAAATCAATGCATCCTCTCAGAGTAACAGTCAATTAGTCCTCCCATTCACTCCAACCTCACAGTCACTCTTTCCTCACAGTCACTCACTCCTCACAGTCACTTATTCCTCACAATCACTCAGCACTCGGCACTCGGCACTCGCACTCAGTAGGTACCTGCGCTCACTGGGGGTGTGTACAGACTCCGTAAGGGCTCCTTCAGCCCAAGCACTATATCAAGCCAATCATGGCATAAATCAATAAAAACATGTCGCGGCGTGCAACCCGATCCATATATATCTTCACAATTAGGCCCTCGGCCTCACTCAGCCATCAACCTCTCAAGTCTCTCGGGCTCAAGATGTCATGAAAATCAGCTCCAAATGATAATATGATGCATCAATAAATAGTAACAGATACTGAGATATGATATGAAATGAATGAACTTGACTGATTGTGAAATTACAATTTGAACTTATAATTCAACTACATAAATGGCCCCAATGGGTACCAATAATAACAACATATGTCTAAGAATGATTTTTAATACGAGTCTCACCTCGATTTTCCCTAACACGTAGAGAATGTATGGATATCGACAATTCCTACGGTGTACACCCATCACTTAGAATGTGTGTCACCTTAAAACCAATCACATAACATATAATCTGGGGTTTCATACCCTCACGATCAAATTTAGAACTGTTACTTACCTCAAACCGAAAGAAAATTCTTTATTCCTCTATGCTTTTGCCAGGAGAATGGTCTCCGAAAGCCTCATATCTAGCCACAATGAATTTGACTCAGTCAATACCAATTATTGTAATTAATTCCATAAGGAAATACTAATTTTCCAATAAAAATCTAAAATTAACTCAAAAATTGCTTGTGGGGCCCCCATGTCTCAGAACTTGACAAAATTTACAAAATATGAACGCCCATCCAACCACGAGTCCAACCGTACAAATTGCACCAATTTCGACATCAACTCGACCCTCAAATCTACCATTTTCAACCCAATCTTTACCCATTTGAACTCAACAATCTTTCCATAAACCTTATTGATACGTATAAATAATACTCTTACATAGTTGAGTCGGGTCAAAAGTTAGAAAGAATGGAAGCCCCGACATAGTTATGCGATCGCATAACACGTATGCGGTCCGCATATCGGCCGCATAATTTGGCCTCCAAAACTGGGCATGAATTACTCGGTCTGCGGTCATTATGCGGCCCGCAGACCTGTTCTACGATCGTATAATGCACTGCAGAACGAGTCTGCGGTCTCATAATGCACCGCAGAATTTCCTCAAATTTTGCCTCACAACTGCTTCACTCTGCGGTCGCATAATAGAAGATAGAAATGCATTTTTCGCCATAAATTTTCTTTTACTCCCAGTGCATTGTTCAACCCAAAAGGGCCGAGCCGCAAAACCTTAATTTCCTTAGCAAAACTTCTCCGGGGTCGTTAAACATAAATCAACATCCGTTCAACCTTTCAACTTAAATTCTAAACCTTGGAACTAAGTGTTCCAAATCATTCCAAAACCTCACCGGACCCGAACCAATTACCATGGCAAGTCAAATAACAATCGTAAATCACATTTTGAGCAGTAAATGGGGGAACGGGGTTGACTCAAAACGACCGGCCAGGTTGTTACATTCTCCCCCTCTTAAACAAACGTTCATCCTCGAACGAGTTTAGGATTAAACCTGGAGTCTCAAATAGGTGTGGATATTTGCTCTGTATCTCCCGCTCAGTCTCTCAAGTAGCTTCTCCGACTGGCTAGCCTCTCCACTACACCTTCACTGAAGCTATGTTCTTTGATCTCAACTTCCGAACCTGTCGGTCTAAAATAGCCACCGGCTCCACATCATAAGTCAAATTACCGTCCAGCTGCACTGTACTGAAATCCAAAATATGAGACGGATCCCCGACATACTTTCGAAGCATGGATACATGGAACACTCGATGAACACTTGATAGACTAGGTGGCAATGCAAGTTCATAAGCCACTTCTCCAATTTGCTTAAGTCTCTCAAAAGGCCCAATATAACGAGGGCTCAACTTGCCCTTCTTCCCGAACCTCAACACACCCTTCATTGGTGAAATCTTGAGCAGAACCTTCTCCCCAACCATGTAAGCAACATTACGGACCTTCCGATCGGCATAACACTTCTTTCTGGACTGCGCCATGCGAAGTCGCTCCTGAATCAATTTAACCTTCTCCAAAGCATCCTGAACAAAATCAGTACCCAATAACCTAGCCTCACCTGGCTCAAACCAACCCACTAAAGACAGGCACCATCTCCTATACAAAGCCTCATACGGAGCCATCTGAATGCTTGACTGGTAGCTATTATTGTAAGGAAACTCCGCGTGTGGTAGAAATTGATCCCAAGAACCCCCAAACTCAATGACACAAGCGCGTAGTATATCCTCCAATATCTGAATAGTGCACTTGGACTATCCGTCCGTCTGAGGGTGAAATGTTGTACTCAACTGAACCTGTGTGCCCAATTCTCGCTGCACTGCTCTCCAAAATCATGATGTAAACTGTGTACCCCGATCTAAAATGATGGAAACCGGCACACCGTGTAGGCAAACAATCTCGTGAATATAAATCCCAGCCAACCGCTCCGAAGAATAATTAGTACCAACTAGAATAAAATGCGCAAACTTGGTCAACCGATCTACAATCACCCAAACAACATCAAATTTCTCAAAGTCCGTGGAAACCCAACTACGAAATCTATGGTAATACGCTCCCGTTTCCACTCTGGAATTTCAAGTCTCTGAAGCAATCCGCCCGGTCTTTGATGCTCATACTTCACATGTTGACAATTTAAACACCGAGCTACAAACCCAACTATATCTTTCTTCATTCGCCTCCACCAATAGTGCTGCCTCAAATCCTGGTACATCTTTGCGGCACCTGGATGAATGGAGTACCGCGAACTGTGAGCTTCCTGGAGAATCAACTCACGCAAACCATCTACATTAGGCACACATGTCCTGCCCTGCATCCGTAATACGCTGTCATCTCCAATAGTGACTTCCTTGGCATCACCGTGCTAAACCGTGTCCTTAAGGACAAGCAGATGGGGATCATCATACTGACGTTGTCTGATGCGATCATATAAAGAAGACCAAGAAACCACACAAGCCAAAACTCGATTCAGCTCGAAAATATCCAATCAAACAAATTGGTTGGCCAAGGCCTGAACATCCAAGGCTAAAGGCCTCTATGCTACTGACAAGTATGCTAAACTGCCGCAAATTAAAATCCTTCTGTTTAAACAGATGTTGTAGACTCCGGTGATCGGTATAAACCTCACACTTGTTACCGTACTAGTAATGCCGCCAAAATTTAAAGGCATGGACAATAGCTGCTAAATCAAGGTCGTGGACTAGATAATTCTTCTCATGTACCCTTAACTGTATGGACGCATAGGAAATTACCCTACTATATACAGTATAAGACCCTGAACAGGTGGGCAACACCAATACTGGAGCTGTAGTCAAAGCTGTTTTGAGCTTCTGAAAGCTCTCTTCACATTTATTCGACCACCTGAATGGAGCACCTTTTCGGGTCAATTTAGTCATAAGAGATGCAATAGACGAGAAAACCTCCACGAAGCAACGATAATAACCAGCCAAGCCGAGAAAACTCCGAATTTCAGTAACTGAAGATGGTGTTTGCCAACTTTGAACTGCCTCTATTTTCTTCGGATCCACCTTAATCCCTTCACTGGACACTATGTGTCCCGAGAATGCCACCGAACAAAGCCAGACCTCACACTTAGAGAATTTGGCATAAATGTTCTCTTCCCTCAGCCTCTGTAATACAACACTCCAATATTGTGCATGCTCCTCCTGGCTACGTGAGTACACCAGGATATCATCAATAAATACCACGACAAATAAGTCAAGATACGGCTGGAATACGCTATTCATCAAGTGCATAAAGGTTGTTGGGGCATTGGTTAGCCCAAATGACATCACAAGAAATTCGTAGTGACCATAACAAGTCCTGAATGCCGTCTTTAGAATATCCGAATTCCGAATTTTCAACTGGTGATGCCCCTATCTCAAATCAATTTTGGAGAAAACCCTCGCTCCCTAAAGTTGGTCAAATAAATCATCGATATGCGAGAAAGGATATTTATTCTTGATTGTAACTTTGTTCAGTTTTCTGTAATCAATGCACATCCGTATAGTACCATCTTTCTTTTTCACAAACAAAACCCGGCGAACCACAAGGTAACACACTAGGCCTAATAAACCCCTTTTCAAGGAATTCCTGAAGTTGCTCTTTCAATTCTTTCAATTCAGCTAGTACCATACGATACAGAGGAATGAAAATGGGATGTGTGCTTGAAACCAAGTCAATACCAAAATCAATATCCTTGTCGGGTGGCATACTAGGCAGGTCTGTAGGAAATGCATCCAGAAAGTCTCGCACTACTGGTACTAAATCAATAGTAGGGGT